>PVIH01011047.1:0-71444 GCA_004025045.1 Sigmodon hispidus
TTTCTCTCCCAATCTCGAAGTCCGAACTTCGGCAAGGGCGCATATGAATTGATCTGTCTCTAAAAGGGAAACAACTTTGGTAGCCTCTGCTGCATGTTCTCTGCCTGCTTTTGGTAAATTGTTGTGTTTTGTCTTAATCTGTCAGCAGTTAATTTCCATAACTCCCGTTTGATCCTCAGTTCAGCACCGTGGGCAGCTGCTATGGGTTGATGTCTGTCCCAGACCTTCTTTGGTGTTACTTAACCATTTCTGCCAGTGATGCAGCAGTTACCGTGGAGATTGCATTCCCTTCAGCAGTGGCTGGAAGACAGCTGCACTCTCTGATGTAGTACAGTAAAGGGATCATACCCTCGAAAGGCCAGTAGAAACAGGTTATTTACAGATTTAGGGAAGAACGTTCCAGAGTTTAATCACACATAGGGTCATGATTTATTTATTCGAGACAGGATCCCTTTCTGTAGGCCAGACTGACCTCAAACTTGCCATTTTTTGTTCTGCCTCAGCTTGCTGAGTACTGGAATTACTGGGCCCATCGGGCCTGGTCTAAAGACAGCTTTTAATGGGTGAAAAAGATAACTCCATTTCAGAGGAACAGCGCTGGACTTGAGTTGAGTGTGCAGGACCACAGGGATTCATTAATTGATTTTTTTTTTAAATTTATGGAGAAAGTCAAGTTCATTTTTTTCCCCCTGAATGTGTGTCAGGAGGAAGTTGTAGATTTCAGGAAAAGCAAATGTTTCAAAGGACGGGGGTATGTGGTATGTGTGTGTGTGTGTGTGTGTGTGTGTGTGTGTGTGTGTGTTTTGCAGATTTGAGAGTCAGACTGGACTTGGTGTCCATAACAGAGAAAGGGTTGGTGAGATGTTTCAATGAGCAGAAAAGCTTGCTGTGCAGGCCCAATGACCTGGATTAGCTTTCCAGAACCCATGTAGACGCTGAAGGAGAGGACTGACCCCAGAGTTGTCCTTTGTCTGCCACATGAAATCAGTGGTGTGTGTCTTCCCTCCCAAGTCATATACACACAACAAGTAAAAGCTAAAAAGTGAAAAAAAAAATGGGGAAGTTGTGGAGCTGAAATGAACTAAAGCTTCACTGAGTTGGTTGTGTCTGTGTAAGGAATGAGAGTTATTTTAGTAACTTGTGTGTGTGTGTTTCTCTGCCTTACTTGATGTCAGCATGTCTTTATGTGCAGTGTTAGTCATGTGTGCAAAAACTATGATTAGGGAAGTTGAATATGGAAGGGTTTGAGGCTAACTTCTCATTTATTTATTTATTTATTTTATTTCCTTAAGGATTTTGGAGGAACCTTGTTGCTAGCATGCAGCTTACTTATTTTGATGTTTCTATACCCTGGATTAACAGATTTTAAATCAGCTTTCAGGCACTAATTTCAGCAAAGTGTGGGTAGGCAGGGGTTTGACTCGAGGGGTAGATTTATGGTGATGAGACTCTTTATGTTTTGTAGTTTTTATTATGAATAGGTATTAACTGGCTTGGTAAAATGTTAGGTATACTTACGTTAGCATTAACTAAAATAGATTTAAAATAAAAATTATTTTGACATTTTAAAATTAGAAATTTTAATAATATATAGCTGAAAGCAAATTAGTAAATCAAAATAGTGGTTTATGCTGTTTGACTTTTTGTTATCGTTATGGTTATGGTATCAGTTTGGTGGTTTCCTGTAACATAAAAAGAGGAAGGCAGCTAGTAGGCACTGTTAGCTTTCTCTGAAGAAGAAACAGAGTTAGTAGACATGTGAGTTCATTTTAATAAAGCATGGTGGAGAATGATGGCTTTAAATTTATATATTCTGTAGATGATTATTAAACACGTATATAATTTAGAATTAAATTTTTATTAAGATTTTTGCACTGCAAAATTTTGCACTGCAAAAGATTGATTCGAGAAAAATGAAAGTGTAAAATTGATAGTGTCAATTTATATATCATAGTACACAAATAACAAAACATAATAGCTAATGTTATTAGCTATGGGTTCAATAGATTTCTAATTACTTTGTATTGTCACATACGACTCTTCAAATCCATTATTTTTATATGTGTGCATACATATCCTCACATGTGTGCACATGTGGAGGTTGAGGACAACTTGTGGAACTGCTTTCCTTATATGACATAGGATCCAGGGGTTAAATTCATGTCTTCATGTTTGGCAGCAAATGTCTTTACCTTCTGAGCCATTTTGCTGGCTCAAATATACCTCTAACATTAAAAAATTATTATTATTATTTTAGGTGGTGGTGGGATCTCACTATGTAGACTTGGCTGGCCTAGAACTTGCTATGTAGAGTGGACTGGCCTAAAAAATCACAGAATTCTGCCTACCTCTGTCTCCCTAGTGCAGGGATTAAAGGCATGTGCCATCTTGTCTGGCTAAATTATTTCAACTTATATTTATTTATTTTTAACTTGTGTGTCTGTGTGAGTGTACACCACACATGAGTGGGTGACTATGGAGACCAGGAAGAAGGCGTTGGCTACACCGAAGCTTGAGTTAAGGTGGCTGTGAGCCACCTGGTGTAGGTGCTAGAAACCAAATTCAGATCTTCTGGAAGAACAGGAAGCATTGCTGAAGCATCTCCTCAGTGCCCAGTTAAATATACCTTTCTTACAGACGAGAAGCTAAGGCACCAGCATGAGTTCACGCATGTAGAAGAGCAGATTGAATTGAACCCCTCCAAATCTAACACCCACTGTATACAGTCTGTCTCCCCCTACAACCAAACCAAAACAAACAAAAACAAAACAGGGTGGGTCTAAGCAGGTGGCTTAGTGGGTAAAGAGCATTTGCTGCCTACACATAAAGATGCTACTGTAGATCCGTAGCATGTGAAAAATCTGGGAGTGATCCTCACCTGTAACCCTATTCTTGGGAGATGGTGGGAGGCAGAAAGATGACTGGAGCTGGCTGACCATTAGGGTAGCAAAAAACCAGAGAAAAGGACCCTGTTCACAGGGAAATAAGGTGTAGAGTTGTAGACTGATAAAGGACACTCCAAGTCCCTCTCTGGCATTTTCAAATATATGCACATATGTACATATACATATAATACACACACCATAATGTCTCTTTCCCCATAAAATACTATTGGGTATATTGAGTTTTTACTTTGCATAACTTTTTACTCATAATGTTTGGGCCCTGACACAATTTGCAAATCACTAGAGAGGATGAGTTTATTGGATGATAAGCCTCAGTTTTGTTCTTACATTCAGGATGTGGCTATTTGCATAATTGTTAGTAGATGAAGGAGGGTGGGAGACAACAGACCCCATGAGGACATGATCAAAGAAAGGTTTAGAGGAAGGAAAAGCAGAACATTTGCCAAGGTTTTATATCAAGGAACAGGCTAATGAAGAGAAATGAGAAATGGTGCAGGTTGTGGAGACCCTCAAATGTCAGATTAAGAATTTTGCATTTGATTTTTAGTTTAGACAAGTCCCTCTTTTATGAGCATTAATTTGGGAACAGAAGTCCAGTGGAGAAATGGAAGCCTGAGGCAGGAGTTCCATAGATTTAAGACAAAATGTGATGATTATAGGTTTGAAATGTTTTAAAATAACATTGGGAATTGACATGGGTTTGGGAAAATCTGGGGGGAATATTGATGCTATTAATGTAAATAAAGGATATTACAGTGAACAAATTTTAGGAACTGATACTAGGAAGAGACTGAATGATGGAGAAGATGTTCAACATGTGAAAAGGTAAAATGGATACTGGAAACTCTGTATTCCATGAGCAGAGAACCGAGGCTTACATCTCGAGGAAATGGCTCAAATTGCCATTCCTGTCTGGGGCACTGGAAATTCCTCAGGATTGAGAATTCCTCACTTAGTAAGAATGTACGGATTGTTTTCCTGGAGCATATTGTATTAATGGTCTGAGGCAGCAGGAGGGAAGCAATGGGAAGGGAAAAGTTGTGCAGACATACAAGGCTCCCATTTCTTAAGAACAGTGAATTGGAGAATAGAGATTCTCACACTCATGTTGAAGATGTTTTGATTTTTGTATTCTGCAAGGCATTTAAACACATGTTCAGCAACATTTCCATGTTGAATCTTAATATCTCTTTGTTAATTAGTTTGAGTTGATTATTCCAAAACTCTTATTCAGAAATGGGACAACAAAGGAGATGCACAACTAGAAAGTGTGCTCTGTTTCTACCCAAGTTTGCACTGAGAGAAGTTCAAAGGGTAAGCAAGCTACATGGGATTGTGGGCAGAATAAAGATCTGCGTGTAAATCCTGTTGCCTTCCATTCTCTGGCATCAGTGAATTGATGGTGAGTAATAGAACTGATTTGGAGTTGTTTTGAAAAATCAGTTAATATATGAAAAATGGTGTAAAGTAAGTGAGATATTTAATGTGTTATTATTACAATCTTAGCTAGTGGAACCTATGGTAAGAAAGGAGGAACAATGTCTCAAAGCCCTTTTCAACATGGAAAAGGGCTCAGGACTAAGTAACAGAAGAGCCTAGAGGTGGAGGTGGTTTTTTTCCCCCCTTAGCAGATTTTCTAGGGTTTACATGCAATCAATTGCTTGATTTTAAATTATACTGAGGACTTTGTTACAGAAGTATTTTTAGTTCTCTGATGTCATGATGAGTCTGAGTAACTAGCCAGTCAAACAATGCGTGTGTTGGTGAGCATGAAGAGAGAGCAGAAGGTCTGTCACTTGAACTCTGCTACTTGCATTTCTTTGTTTATCCAGCGTTCCTTCCCCCAACAAATATTTGTTCAGTACCTTCTTTGCCATGACCTGCTCTAGGCGCTTAGTGAGCATCACTTAGCCAAAGGGACAGAAGCCCTGTCCTTCTGAAGCTTGTCGTTCCCTGGGAGAAATGGGTCCCTTCTTATAACAGTAATTAGATTTTTATACTGCAGGTTCAAGACGTCCTACTTAAGCAGATCAGAATAAAGTTACCAGGTTCTAGTTGGTTGTGGAGAGCACTTTGAAGGAAGGGATCACATCACGTCTTTCTTATGCCTCCCCACCAATGCCAAGGGTTATACATATGTTGAATGTTGAATTAATTGTTCTGTCTCCAACTTTGCTTTTGTTATCTCCTCTTAGACAAAACATTTAACATCAAAAAGCTCTTAATGCATGCAAATGTAAGTGTCCATTAAATGTTTATGACAGACAGGAAGAGCCTGTGCCAAGGCAAGGACCAGGTTTTGAAGGAAATTTGTCTTGCAGTAAGTATTAAGGACTGTGCATTCACCAGATGAACGAAGAGAAGGGTACTGTGGATTGTATTTCTTGCTGACCTAGAAGACCAATGAAATAAAATTGTTGGAGAGAGAAAAATCAACATTAAGGGAATCTGAGTGTTATTGTTCACTAACAGTAGCAATTTTTTACCTTTCAGTTAATTTTCTCATTGGTAAGGTAACTGGGATTTTTCAGCTTAAAAAAATCAGCTTTTGAGATGTTTTACAAATGTTACATTATTTTCCTTTACTAACATAGATAAAATAGAGCTGATTATAAACTTCCATTGAATACAAATCAAGCTAAATAACTGCTTTTGGTTAACGAAATAGATTGTTACCAAATCCATATTATATTTTGATGCTATTTACTAACAACTGCTGTGTTCCTTTAAAAACAGGGTAAAATGTAGTTACTATACAATTGCCAGCTCTTTCAAAAAGGAAAATGAGCGATAGTGCTTTATATTGAGCTTTAGTACTAGGTCATAGTAGTTATTCACCTTTCATGTTTTAAGTCTATACAGTACTCCCTTGTATTATTTCCTGATCTGAGGTGCTAGACACAGAATCAGAGAATGTCAGTCCCTGATTTGAAGAAGTTTAAAGAAACAGAATCCCTAGCATGAAGGCAACACAAGAATGATGATGTTAGTTTGGTTACTTTGGTGGTATAGACAAACAGCAGAATGGGAGGCTGCTGGTAGACAGTTCATTCAGTGAAAGTGTGGAGGATGGCAAGGGGCTGAGTTCAGAGAGAATGAGTGTATGGAAAGCTCCTGTGCTGAGTCTCAAGCTAGTCACAAACTGTATTTGGCATCTGTGTGGTCTGCTAAGGAATTTCACAGGCAGTAACATGATCAGGCCTTTCTTTCCCCCAGCATATATTAATATTAACAGTAGGCTTTGTTACTATATTTCCATTCATGATTATCCAATGTTTTGATCATCGTCATTTGCTATTACTCTCTCTTGTTCCCCTTTCACTCCTACTTGTTGGAACATTTTTGTGTGTAACTTTGCCTTCCCCTTACAAGAGGACGAGACTGCAAGAAGACATCTATGCTATTTCAAAGACGATATAGACCTTGAAGAAATCAATCTTTTAACTGCAGAGCCCAAGAAACAGTTAATATTATTTTTTATGATGCTGATAATCATGAAACATATATACACTAAAACATGTAAATATTCATAGCCACATTTATATAATGAAAGGAGCAATAGATTCAGGATAATTCTGTTCATTAATATATGAGGACTTCTAGTCAGGTAAAAGAATTTGAGAGTAATTTCTAAGGAATTAGAAATGTGTTAATGTTTTGTGGCTTAAGTGTTAATGATTGAAATGTCCACTTAAGCTTTGCAGGGGGAGTGAGTCTCAATGGAATTCCTTCCCAGTGGAAGTGAGCTGGTGAGAAATGAATATTTCTGAGTAAAACCCCAAGAGAGAAAGCAGTCATTGAACTTTAGCTTTTCTTTTGTAAAGCACCTCGTTAATGTTGAAGATTATCTGCTTACTGTTCTTGTGATTTCCATGTTTGGCCTTTAGAAAGAAAGAGCTATATGTTCATGAATTATAAATGCTAATTGATTTTTTTGGGGGGCGGGGTAAGAATTGACATTCATCTAAAATTAACTATTTAAGGATTGGGATGGTAGCAGAGTGGGTGAGAGTACTTACCATACAACTCGAGGACCTGAGTTTGAATTTGTAGCATCCACATAAGAAGCTGGGCAAGGTTGTGACTAGGGAGCAGATCCTGAAAGCTCTCTCGCTGGCCATTCTAGTTGAAATGACAAGCTTCTGCCTCAGTGAGAGACCCTGTCTTATAAAGTGGTTTATATGGCCAGGCAGTGGTATGGCTAGGCAGTGGTAGCACATGCCTTTAATCCTAGCACTCAGGAGTCAGTGGCATATCTCTGAGTTTGAGGCCAGCCTGGTCTGTCTGCAGAGCAAGTTCCAGGATAGCCAAGGCTTCACAGAGTATCTATTTCAGAAAACAAAGCAAAACAAACACGAAGGAGCTAGGGGGTTTATATGTGTTGAAATTTATTTTGTTTTTATTTTTGTGTATGGTGTGGGTCCCCTTGGAGGCTAGAAGAAGTTGTTGGATCCCCTGGAGCTGGAGTTACAGGTTGTGGTGAGCTGAGGTAGATGCTGGGCACCTGGAACTGAACTGAATCCCAGTCCTCTGAGAAAGCAATGAACAGTCTTCACAACTGAGACCCCTCTCCAGCTCCTTCTGTACTTTGGATCCTTATCACATATAAGATATAATTTTTTTCCATATATGGTCTCCTTGATAATATTCTTTGGTACATAAAAGTTTTCAATTTTGAGGAGCCCAATTTATATCTTTTTATTCATGCTTTTGGTGTCATTTCTAAGAATTCATTGCTAAAATGGAAACTTACCCCTTTTTGTCTTTCAGTTTTTTATTTTGTTTATTTATTTGGAGACAGGGCTTCGGTATGTAGTCCTAGCTGACCTGAACCTTTCTGTGTAGTTCATGCTGGCCTTCAACTCACTCACAGAGCTCTCCTGCTTCTGCCTCTCATCTTTTCAGATCATAGGTGTCCCTCTGGGCCTGTTTTTTTTTTTTTTTCTTCTGAAATAACATTTCATATGTAGCATAAGCTATAGGAATTTATGATTTTTCCTTAATATTTCTGAGTGCTGGAATTTACAAGTGTGTACTGCCATATTTGGCCTGACCTTGTATTTTCTTCAAGGGTTTTTCTAACTTGAATTCTCATATTCAGGTCACTGATTGACTTTTCTGGTATTGTTTTGGTGTGGTTTGAGTTTAGGTTACAGCTTCATTGTCATGTATGTGAAGATCCCTTTGTCCTGGTACCCCTTGCTGAAGATGGTACTCTCTGGGCTCTGCAGTTTTTAAAAAGTTCATCCCTATGTAGGTATATGGGCTTATGTCCAGATGCTCGGTTCTGCTGTCTTACATGTTTATAGAAGCATCATATAATTGCAATTTTTGTAGCTTTGTAAACAGGAAATCTTCACATTCAGAAAACAATGGTGCTAGAAAAAAGATACCATTTTAAGGCACATTTCCACTAACCTACTTCTCACCAGTCTCCACCTCCTAAAATTTCCACCACCTCCCAATGTGGCAGCACCAGTTGTTACCAACTTTCACAGCACAAGGTACTAACCATTATACCATCACAGCCAGATACTTGACTACCACAGGACCATGCCTTCAACACATGAGATTGTGAGGGACATTTCTTAGTCAAATGTCACATGTGCATCTCATTGTGCAAGCTGTGTTATCTCTAGGAGTCTCTAAGCTCACTGGTTCCAGTGTTGCTCTATAGTCTGAGTCTACAGTCTCCTCCGAGCCTCAAGCCAGACTCTTAGCTTGAAGCCTACTAAAGTAAAAAAGAGAGACTTAACTGTGGTGCAGAGGGAGCAGAGGTATGGAGATGTGGGATTGAGGTATGGCTGAAAACAGCAGGGCAAAGGTTAACTCCAGTAGGTCATTCTCTGGCTTCTGTACACAAGGCATGAACCTTTAAGGGCTGGGGCAACTCTGCCTCATAACTTGCTGGTTACAGACCCTGTGGCCTCTTTCTGAGCCAGCTCCATTTGCTGCCTGTCTTGGTGGACATGCCATCTTCCTGGCATCTCTCACTTCCTGGGATTTCCATTGCCTCTTCTGCTTCCCAGCCTCATACATGGTTCTCTTGGTGTTTGCCTTCAGGAACTTTGACCCTGTTAAACGTGCTGGAGTTTAAGATACGAGTGAATGCTTTTATGACCCTGTAACTATTATACTCTGCATTGCTGTAAAACCTGCAACACATGGATGATTTTAATGTCTGCCAGCTTAAGCAGCAGCTTGACCTGTTCGGACCATGGCTGCAGTTACCACTGATTTCCTGATACTGATTCTTGAAAGTAATTCCCTATGTGGCCTTGTGCAAAGCAGGCATCCTGGAGACTGCTTGGGTAGTGGGACCCTTAGCTCTCTACTAGGGCCCTTAGGTCTTTGTAGGCCTAGGAAGAGGATTCTTTAATCAGTTCTCACAAATACTGCACATTCCAAGCTGTGTTCTTCAGCAATTCCATAATGATATCTATACACCAGAATTGCCTCTACCAGAAACTCTGGTTGTGTCCTGCTTTCTTGACAGTATTGGATCAGCTCTATCTGGACAATGTAGTGAAATTATTTGTTGCTTACTTTTCTTCCACCATACTCAGTTGAGGACTGGATCCCAGCTGTGGAAAAAAAAAAAAATCCCTCTTCTATGTTTATCCTTTTGGGAGCCTCAGATTAATCTCCTACCATAGTTTGTTTGCATATTTATCTTTGGGACAGGGTCTCACAGGTAGCTCTGGCTGGCCTGGAACTTGCTATTTTGATGGTCTTGAGATTACAGACATCCTCTTGCCTCTGCCTCCATGAATGCTGAGATTAAGGGCCATTTCTGGCCATCTTTTTCATAAAATATTAAAAACAGATTTTTTTCTAGTTGATTGATAACACTTGCAGATATTGAATATAAACTCTGATAAGTCCTGACATTTATATATCTATGAAACAATGAAGTTGACACACATGTCCATTATTCAGCAGTTTTCTCAAGTTCCATAGGATGTCCATCCTCCTGCCTTTGTAACATGTATTTTTACACTTATCATCATACTATTTAGCATATTAGGTTCCTGTTTCCTGATATAATTCCCTGCTGGTATAAAATTGGTATTGGTACCTGAAATAGTTCCAGGATACTTAAACAAAAGTTGAGATTTGATTGTTTGTTTTTGTTTTGTTTTTTGGTTTGGTTTATAGCACAAGTGCTAAGCCATTTGCCAGTTGGAATTGGATGCTAGCAGTCACAGCATCACAGTTGACTAAGCTACGGAGCATAGTTGATTGAGATGTATTGTCTGTTGATGCACATGCTTGCTGCTTTTGAACTTCATGGCAATCATATGCATGTGAGAACTACTGTATGTGGGATACAGGATTTTGGGAGTACAGTTGGGGTGGTGGCTCAGCAATTGTGCACTTGCAGAGGACCTAAATTTAGTTCCTAGTACCCTTAACTCAGCTGTGTAAGAACTTATGACTGCCAGTGTACTAGTTACTTTTCTAATGCTATGATAAAACACATGATCAGAAGCAACTTACAGCTTACCTGAGCCATCATCATTTTCATTTTTTTTGAGATGAGATCTATGATGTAGCCTTGGTATCCTGGAACTCCCTATGAAGGCTAGAATGCCTTTGAACTCATAGAGATCAACTTGTCTCTGTTTCTTGAGTGCTGGGATTAAAGGTGGGCACCACCGTAAATTAATCAACTTTAGAACTTTTTCTCTAAAGCATGTAAATAAGTATGAAAAATAAACCAAAAATGATATAAAGACCTACCACCCAGGGTTAACATACATTTACAGATTATTTTATTGTTTTACAATACTTAAAGAATTATTTATTTTTGTATGTATATGTGTGTGACAAAGTATAAAGATGTGTACCACATGTGTGCAGGTACCTTCAGAGGCCAGAAGAGGGAAGCTGGAAGAGGTTTGTGAACCACCTGACATGGATGCTGAGATCCAAACCTGGGTCCTCTGCAAGATCAACAACTGCTTTTAACCGCTGAGCCATCTCTGCAGCCTCCATAGTATTTAATGTATGTATATTTATGTATATTTTTAATATATGCATGAGACATTTTTTTGCTTAAAAATCTTTTTGAGATAATGTCTCCCTGGGCCTTGAATTCCATTGAATAGCTGGGACTACAGTTGAAGGCACCACACCTGGCTTTAGTGGAAACTGGGTTTTTATTTGTTTCTGGTGATGCTGATGAGTCAGTGCCTTTTTGAGGCCTATGTTAGGCAGCTGCTTTCCTACTGAGTCTTAAGACAGTTTTAATAGTAAAATCTTAAAACTTTTTAAAGAGAGGTTAATAAGTAGTCAAATTTAGAGGTTTCGTTGAAGATAGTATAAGGAGAAGTAGAGTGTGAATTTGTTTTACAAATGTTAAGGACCTAAGTTTTGTCAAGTGCTGTTTGCACATCTGTAAAGTAAATATTGATGCCCTTGAGACGTACATATTCTTTCAGCAAATAAGGACACTAAACAATAAAAATAAAAATTAAAAATTAAGGTACGAAATAACGAGAATTTACAAAGGCAGGAGATTAAAGGAGTAAGTCATGGTAGATGTGTAAACTGACTTGCTGTGGGTGGGTCTGGCTTCCAGAGAAAAAGGTCAAGAACCTAGCTGGGGAGACATTGTAAAGCAGCAGGTTACAGGGCCTGGCACAGGCGTCAGAGCACTCTCAGAGTTTGGTTCCCAGTACTCACTTCCTGTGTAACTCTAGCTTCATGAGGATCTGATGCCTTTGGCCTCTGCTGGCTCCTATGCTCAAGTACACCCCTCCCCACATCTACATAACTAAAATAAAATTTAAGGAAACAGGTTGTAACAATGGCTATGATGTAACTCAAATTCGTGTGTAACATCTGCCACCATTAGTGCAGTGTGGAAGAGTTTACATTCCTACACCTATACTCCCTGTAGAGCATAGGCTGTGTTATTGTTATTGTGTTATTGCACATCTAAGACCTGTGCAAACATTAAAGAATGAGGGATGAAGGAAGGCATGATGAGTAGGAGGACTTGTTCATTTTCAGTCAGTCAGTTTCTAGTCCTTACATGTGGAAGCTCTGTCCACTAAAATAGGCAAGCTGGAGTGACAGTACCAATCACTTTCTCCTACTCTGCTTTAAAGGATGCACAGAGGATTAGGGGAGTAACATTCCTGTCAGATCGTTAACACAAAATGTAGCATAAAATCGAATTTTCTTCTAATGTTAGCTATAGTGATATGATTCACATTTGTGTGGAAAATATAAAAACAAAACATTCTGGTTTAGGAGACATACTTTGAAGTACATTGTGCATATTTTGATAACCACGAAAACCAGAATTTTCTGTTTCCCT
The DNA here is from genome assembly GCA_004025045.1 of Sigmodon hispidus. NCBI lineage: Eukaryota > Metazoa > Chordata > Mammalia > Rodentia > Cricetidae > Sigmodon > Sigmodon hispidus. Next base: position 12,235 of record PVIH01011047.1, read on the forward strand.
AGGGCTCATTCCCAGTTCCATTGTCAATTGTTCATTTCTTGTTTTGTGTGTGGCTCGTTGCTGGGGTTGACAACCTGTAATATAGCTGACAGTAGTGGCATTGAGAGAGCTATAAAGCATGTTTTGTTAGCATTTCTACCCTCGCCTTGTCTTCTTGTCTACTTTGACTGATTCATTGTCCTTTGTCTTGTAAGAAGTTTATGAATAATCTCATGATATGTCACTTCTCCGTCTTGATCAAGTAGATGTTTTCTAAAAATATGTTGAACTCATAACATACATTACTGTTTAATGTAAAAATTAGCAAAAATGCATCCAAGATATAAACGTAGGAATAATATATAAAGAAATCAGAGAAACAGCTTACATCATTAGATTTTTAACAAATGACATCAAAAGCAAAGGTAATAAAATAAAAAAAATCAGTGAGTTGGATGCTATGAAAATTAAAAGTGTTTATGCATTGAAGAACTTTTCTACTTTTTACATAGTGAAAAGATAATGCACCAAAAGGGAGAAAATATATTTTTAGTCTTATATTAGTCAAGGCTTGATATTTATAATGTGTCAGTATCCCTATAGCTCGACAGCAGCAACACTGTCTGACTAAAACTGAGATGAGTGGATATTTCTCTGGAGAAGATGTACAAATGGTCATACAGTACAGGAGGTGCTCGACATTATTAATTCCTAGAGTAATGCAAATCAGAACCTCAACTTTGTACCCTTTAGGGTGACTGTGTCAAAAATAGCAAATACCAGGTGTTGCTAACTATGAGAACACATAGGAACCTTGTGCATTACTGGTGGGTACACATGTAACTCGGACTGTGGGAGACCAGTTCCCATGATGCTCCAGATTAATGCAAGGAATGCCTCAGAGTAGTGAAGGATAAGAAAGTTTTTTATCCGAGGGTAATTAAGAATAAATCTCTATCTGACTGGTAACATAAGTAAACATAGCATGCCTTCTAATGGTAACTTTCTCTTTTACTTCAACTTAAAAATAGTCTCTGACTCTTTCTGTCTCCACATAAGCTACATATCTTCACACTGCTGCATTCTATATGTACAACTATTTATCTTTCTTTACATATGTATGGCCATAGATCTCTACACACAGTTACATCTGTTTTCACAGCTCTACACAGCTTTCTTTTATGTACATTTCTTTTTTATATCTCCTTTTATACCATTTTGTCTTTCTTGCCTTCACACAGTTATAAATCTCCATATACCCATAGCTATTCATCTTATTTACATAGGTTTCTCACTATATAACATTTTATACTCTTACTTCACACTCTCATACAGCTCTTTGCACAGTTCCTATATGTAGCAGCAGGTTTTTCTCATAACTTTATCTCTCTCTCACACACATGCTTCTTCTACATCATTCACTCACTCTTTGCTCACTCACACTCTCATCCATTCATTCTTTCACATATTTCTCACTCTCTCTTTAGGCTTCTCCTTCATCTCTCACTCAGCACACACACACTCACATTCTGCATAGCTTCATTCCTACATTGCTGCTGCCTCTTCCCCTTTACATTGCTGCTGCTCCCTACATCCTTAGCTAAACTCTGGACAATATGTTAGATTTTCAGGGCCCAACCCATTTTCGTAATACATAAAGTCATAGAGTTTTTCTCAAGCTACTAAGATCACAAAGACTAGCGAGTATAAATGCTTGGCTTTGCACATAACTTTTTTCCAGACACAGAATAACACTGAAATTCAGGACATAGCAGTAACAGTATCAGGTTGAACTTTGAGTGGTTAGGGTTCATGTAGAAAGTCAACTGTTGCAAGGCAGGTGTGTGTGTGTCAAAACAGCCTGTCCTTGATTTAGCAATAAACAACACCGGGGAATTAGTCTTTGTATATTTTCTGCAGGAGCAGTTTAGTCTGTTGAATTTGTTCCGAAGTCTAAAATTAGTTGTCTTTGAGACTGAAAATACTGTTACTTTCCTGTGTCAGTAAAGAAGAATATTCTGATATTATTTCTATACATCAAAATTATATAGATTAAACAGAAATCAACTGTGCTGACGATCTACAACTATAAGTGTCCAAAGATGTAAAACACACTACCAAAAGGCTGTGGGCCTCACAGCTGTTCTTACTAGGGAGGCATAGCAGTGGCACCTGAGAAAGTTATAGACAGAAAAAAACCAAAAAACCAAAAAAACTGGTCATTAACAATCAGTGACCCTATGGCTCCCCATCAGGGAATTATAAGTCTGGTGGGTTGACTTGTAAAACACCAGCTGTGACCCACTATATACTCCCATGGCTCTCTGGACACATGTTTTTAGCATCTATGGAAAATGGTTTAATACTCAAAAAGTCAGCATTAACTTGTGGTCCTTCTGGTATGTACTGTATTATATATTTGGAGCACAGAGTAAAGAGATTGAAGGCAGAAAAGAACAGAGTCTGACCTCAACATATGATTGCATTTATTAGCATTCACAGTAAAGGGCAACCTCTTTCCCATGGAAATGGAAGGGTCTGCAAAGGGGAAGCCTTTAAAGGTATGGGGCTTTGGAATCAGGAACTGATGCAGCTATGGGGGCTATGTATGGCTCTGTGGTCTTTCATTTTTGGAATTGTTTCCTTCAGGCAGGACAAACTATCACGGGAGACACACTGTCTTAGCAAACATTCCTGTTTGGGCTGACCAATAACTGTTGAACAAAGCCAGCTGTAATCTCATAGGAATTTTGTTTTCACAACCGAGGCAATCTATCATAACCAAACTAAAAGAAGGAACACAGGTAATATTTCCTTTAAGATTTTATTTATTTATTATACAGTGTTCTACCTACATATATGCCTGCATGTCAGAAGCAGATACCAGATGTCGTTATAGATGGTTGTGAGCCATCATGTGGTTGCTGGGAATTGAACTCTGGACCTCTGGAGTCAGTGCTCTTAACCACTGAGCCACCTCTCCAGCCCCACAGGTAATGTTTCTTAACAAGCCAAGAAATGGGAGCAATTTAATGTTTGTTAATGGATAAGTAGGTAAACAAGATGTAGTGTGTACAAGGCATGGGACATTATTCAGCTTGTAAAGGAAGCAGATTTTAAACTTCTATAGCACAGGTCAGTGTTTTAGACATGCTAATGAACTGAGTCACAGAAGACAAGCTGAATGATTCTGCTTACTTGCTACCCCACATTGCCAAATTCTGACAGGAAGTAGAATAAGCATTGCTAAGGTGGTGTTTGTTTTGTTCTTTTGAGGGGCCCACCAGCAAGCTCCCAAATAAATCACACAGGAGGGTTATTCTTACTTTTGAATGCCTGGCCTTTGCTCGACTTGTTTCTTGTTAGCTTTCTTTAACTTATCCCGTCCATCCAACTTTTACCTCTGGGCTTTTCCTTTTCTATTCCTGTATACCTTTCTTTGTTTCTTACTTCACAGCTTGCTGTGTAGCTAGTGGCTGACTCCTGGAGTTCTCCTTTCCTTGTTCTCTGGCTACTTCTTTCTTCATACCTCCATCTTTTCTCCCATTCCTCCCAGATTTCTTTTTCTATGTATCCTCTCTGCATGCCAGCCCCACCTATTTCTCTCTCCTGCCTCAATACTGGCTATTCGGTTCTTTATTAGACCATCACGTGTTTTAGACAGGCAAAGCAACACAGCTTCACAAACTTAACAAATGTAACATAAAAGTAACACATCCTAAAATAATATTCTACAACAGGCTGTGAGTTTCATTTGTCAGGATAAGAAGGTTCAAGAGATATAGTGATGGTGATACAGTGCATGACAGCAAAAATAATAGTCACTTAGCTATTTTTGAAATGGTAAGTTTTACATATATTACATCAAAGATGAGACTGATAGACTTCTGGGAAGATCTCCCTGTCACCTACAAGCCAGTCCATATGGACAGTCTTCACTGAGATTCTTCTCAGGGGATTTTAGGTTTTGTAACGTAGACAATTAATGCTAACCGTGATACTACACTGTCCCTGTTGCCTCCAAACTGTCTTTTTATTGTTGGTTTGATATATTTTATTTTTTTATTTAAAATTAAAAGGAAAAAATTTTGGGACAGGGTCTTTATACATATGTAGCCCTGGCTGGTCTTGAACTTGCAGCCATCCTCCTTGCCTCTGCCTCCCCAGTGCTGAGGTTACAGGTGTAAGCTATTATGCCTGGGCGATCTCTTTTAACAACCTCATGCTTTTACTCCTTCTGTTACCTTGTACTACCTGTGCTTTCTTTTCTATTACATTTTGTGAAAATCCTAATGTCTAAGCTAGACACCTTGTCTTCTAACTTATTTACATTTCACCTAATTCCCATAAGTTTGAAGTTAGGAAGAAGAAAACTATTGCAGGTTAGAATCAAGATAAGACATTTTTGAAATAATATTTCTTAGGCAAGATAGAGCATAAACTGGTCAGAAATTAGAATGAGAACTGAAAAACTCATTGTGTTGTACCAGAAAGCTGATTTCAGATAAAATGTCTGTTAATATTTTTAGATTTCTTTTAAAGAAAAGTGAAGATTAGATTGTGATTACAAATGGTGGTATGGGCTCTAGAGATGGCTCAGTGGTTAGAAGCTCTGGGTGCTCTTCCAGAGGGGTTCTTTTCCCAGCACCTACATGGTGATTCACAATCATCTGTACCTCCTGGTCAGGGGTTCCAACGCCCCCTTCTGGCCTCCACAGGCACTAGGCACACATGTGGTGCTCAGACATACATGCAAGTGAAACACCCACATACATAAAATAAAAATAAATCTTAGAAAAAAATGTGTTGATGCTCACATCTTGAGAAAACTGCTAGGCAGGTTTTCCTGTGCATTCTCTTTTGAACTTCCTCACTGAGTAAATATAGCTTGTGATGTAGGCATTCTCAGTGAGATGGAACTGTTTAGGAAGATTGTTGGAAAGAAGACAGGGAGGGAGAAACAACATTCTTTTAAAATCAAAATTTACATTTTATTTGTATTTATTGTATGTGTGTGTTGGTGTGTGCTTGCTCTAGGATGTGTATATAGGTCAGAGCCAACTTTCAGGAGTCACTTCTCTTCTTCCATCATTGTTGGTCCTGTGCATGGAACTCATTACCAGGCTCGGCAGCAAGTGCCTTTATCTGCAGAGTCATCTCTGTGGCCCTGAAAACTGTTCTCTTTAGATTACTTTTTAGATTAGAATAAAAACAAAAGGTTTTGTTATGGTATCATCATGCAGTCACGTCACTGTACATTTCCACTCATTTTTCTCCCCAGTTTTCTTCCCCCGCCCCCCTCCCTGATTCCCCTCTCCCAGCTAGTTCCCTTTTCTGCTTCCCATTACATGTATTTCATTACCCTCTCTGTTTCCACTGATCTCATCTTCCCCTTTCAAGTTTAGTGATTTACATGTGTGCATGCATGCCCTTGTGCACACATGTTCATATGTGTACTTTAAACATAATTTAAAGTTTCTGCATAAGAGAGAAAATGTTATTTGCTTTTCTGAGACTGACTTAATTCTTAATGATTTCTAATTGTGTCAGTTTTCTTGAATATGTCAGTATTTTGTTTTTATTTATCATCCAATAAAGCTCTATTCTGTACATGTACTATGTTTTCTTCATCCATCAGTTGTTGGAAGTAAAGTCTGTTTCCATTTCCTGGTTTGAGCATGCAAACATAAACATGAATGCACAAAGCATTTTGGTGATGTTGACTTAGAATCATTCAGCTGTATACCTGGTAATGGTTTAATGGGGTCATATGCTTGCTCAATTTTTATTTTTTTGATTACTCTTATCTGTGCGTACATTCAAGTATGCTCATGCATTGTGCTTGTAAACTTGTCATTACACTTGTAGAGGTCAAAGGAGTTGGTTCTCTTTCTACCATGTGTGACCTGGTGATTGAACACAGGCTTTCAGCTTTGCCAGCAGGTACATCCACATGATCCTCTATCTCAGTGGCTCTATGGTTAGGTTTTTCTTTTTTTAAGGAAAATCTATTTTGATTGGGCAAATTGGTTGCACAAATTTACATTCCTGTCAGCAATAAGTAGGGGCTCTTTATTCCCCACATCCAAGCCAGCATTTGTTTTCTTGATGTTATCATTCTCAGTTTGATGAAAAAGGATCCTTAAGTTTTAATTAGCATGCCTTTAATGACTAAGAATGTTGAACATATGCTTATAGGTACTTACTGGCCATTTGCATTTCTTCTTTTGAGAATTCTCCATTTAGTTCATTGGCTCATGTATTGGTTGAATGATTTAATTTTCTCTTTTTTATGTTACATATTAATCCCTTTTCTGATGTATAGTTGGCAGAGATATTTTCTTCCTTCTGTGGGCTGTTTCTTGAATCTATCTCCTCTGCTATTGGAATCCTATTCAGAAGTCCTTGTGTATATTTTCCTCTAGCAGTTGAAAAGTTTTAGGTCTACATTAATGTTTGATTCATTTTGGATTGAGCAGAGAGAGAGAGAGAGAGAGAGAGAGAGAGAGAGAGAGAGAGAGAGAGAGAGAGATTGATTTGATTTTGTCTCTACACATGGAAATACATTTTTTCAGTACCATTCATTGAAGAGATGGTAATTTCTCTGGTATATGTTTTTGACAGCTGTAGTTATGTGGGCTTATTTTTGGTTTATTCTGTTCCAATGATGGTTGTCAATTTTTGTGCTCGTACTATCCTGGTTATGTTATGATGACTTTGCTATATAATTTAATGATTGTCTTAGTGATTTCAGCCTTTTAAACTTTTTCTCCCTCTTTTTATTGTGAATGGAATTTCCCCTTAGTTCATTCTTGCCAGATTTGCTATTGGTATTTAGAAAAGCTATTGATTTTTTATTTTTTTAATCCTGTTACTTTGCTGAAAATGGTGATTAGGTCTAAGCATTTTCTGGTGGAGTCTGGAGGTTTTTGAGTATAGGATCATGTTGTTTACAAGTAGTCACAGTTTGACTTTCTCATTTTCTGCCTGTATCCCTTTTCTTTATCTTGATGTATGAGTCTCTAGCCAAGACTTCCAGCTGTGTAGATGGAGGGGGTGGGTATCTTTGTCATTCTAGGTTGTGGAGGAAGTGCTCTGGTTTCCCCATCTAGAATGTCACGGCCTGTGGGTATACCATACAGAACTTGTTATGTTGATTTGTTTTCTTTCTGTTCCTCATTTCTTTGGGGGTTTTTGTCATGAAGTAATGCTAGATTTTGTCGAAAGACTCATCTGTAGTAATTGAGATGGTCATGTGTTTTTTGAACTTATATTTGCTTAGGTGCTGAATTAGATTTACTGATTTGCATTTGTTGAAGTGAACTTTATGGCACATATCATCTTAATATGTTCTTGAATTTGATTTGTAATTTTTTTGTATGCATGTGTGTGTTCTGTGCATGGATCTGTTGTTTGTGAATTACAGGTTGAGTCTGGTGGTTGATGTCTTTGTCCTTCTCTGTTGTTTTCTGCCTTATTTCTTTATTGACTTTTTGGAGGTATGCTCTCACACTGAACATGGTGCTCATCAATTGGCTAGATAGGCTGAAAGATGAGCCCTGGCATCTTCTGCCTATTTCCCCTCCCTCACCATTACATACCCTAGTGAGAGTATGAATGTGTGTGCTGCCTGATGTCTGAATAACACCGGTAATGATACTTTACTTTAAAAAGTAATTTTGACAGAGCTATACATTTACATTTTTTTGTTTTAGCCAAATTTACAGTATAAAACTTACATCAAATATACAGTATAATGATTTTAATGTATTTATAAAATAGTGCAACTAATAGCAAACTCTAGTTTAGAATGTCTACCTAATCTTCTCCCCTGTCCCTATGAGCAGTCCCACTGTTGCCATCTGATCCCCTTGTCTTCACTAAACTTCCTTGTCAGAGCCTCTGTAACCACCCGTCAGCGTTAACACATTTTCATCACAAATATTAATGGCTTTGTAAAATGGTGTTTCAAAAACTATGTACAGATATTTACTTTCAATGTGTGAGTCAGATTCAGACTTTGAATCTGCGCCATTCCCTACCAGGGACACTCACTCAACATCATCAACGGTGATTCTCTGGAACTTGGTGGTATTTAACGAAGCAGTTCATTATAGTGCGTTGTCTTTATTAATCTTATTCTCATGTTTTTCATAAAAGATATTCAGCACTACCCTGGGACTTTGATTTACTGTAAGATAGACTGGAGAGTAATTTAGAGAAGTGAATAATAAGAATGACTCTTATTATTTTTATAAGCAAAAGAGATAGTTTATGAAGAGAAAGGTACAGCAGTACCTTCTGGATACAAAGTCATGAGGTCATTGTGGCCTGGATCTAAGAGTGCAAGGGAGAGAAAGGCTCATTTTTGGATATCAATAGTGAAAATAAAATGATAATTATTAGGAGAGCAGGGCAAAAAAATTAAATACCCCTCACCCAAAGTTCTTGGTATGGGAAGTGTTTCAATACTTTCAAAGTATTTCTGCAAATTATTCTAGTTGAATGTTTCTAATTTAAAAGTCATAAATGTGAAATGTTACAAAATAGGGATTTTTTTTGATTTCTAAATTAGAGAGGGTCAAACAATTTTTTTCTTTTAATGTCAATATAACACACAAGAGTATCTCCCACCTTTAATCCCAAGACTTAGGAGGTAGAGGTATGTGGATCACTGTATTCAAGGGCAGCCTAAACAATCTGTTAATTAGTGAGTCAGCTGCTGTTACTGTGAGACCTTGTCTCAAAAAGAAAGAAAAATAAGAAAGGAAAAGAGAAAAGAAAAGCACATATATGGTCATGTTGGTGTACATCTTTAGATGTAGATGGTCCCTGTGAGTTCAAAGCCAGCTTGGTTGCCTGGTCTACCTAGGGAATCCTAGTCAGCCAGGGACATACAATGAAGCCTATTTCAAACTACATGAATTTATATTTAACAAATGTATATGAATTTTTATATTGAACAGACTGTGATTTCTATGAATGTAGAAAAACTTTAAATTTTAAAGCAAAGGTTGTTTTCTTTTTCCTATATTTTGATTGAAATCTTGTTTCTCCAAAAATTGAGTTGATGAACAAGTTGTGCTATAACCAAGCACTGTGGGGGCATTTCGAACATAGAATCACTGGGAGTGTGCTACCATTTAAAACTACCCCTCCCTCCACTGTGGGATTGAACACACTCTTGTGCTTGCTAGCCATATGCTCTACCACTGAAGTACGTTTCTTGTTCCTTGTCCTCTATTGACCAACTAAATGTCCCAGTTTCTGAAAATTCTTGTGATTTTGAAAATTTTTGAGACTAGGTCTCTCTCTCTCTTTCTCTCTCTCTCTCCCTCTCTCTGTAACCCTTGCTGTTCTGAGAACTCATTATGTAGACCTAGCTGGCCTTGAAGTCACAGGGATCAGCTTGCCTCTGCTCCCTTAGTGCTGGGATTCAAGGTGTATACTACCATGCCTGGCTTCAAAATACGTCTTTGTTTTATTAGTGCATTCATAATTAATATTAGCATATTTGTAATTAAATGGGTATTTTGGGGTGTTGGGAATTTTTTATTCTTAGGGAGTTTAGAGTTATTCTTTTCTTGTCTCCTAGGTGATTTACGAGATGCTGCTCTCTATAGGAATGCTCATGCTGTCTGCCACCCAAGTCTACACTATCTTGACTGTGCAGCTCTTTGCATTTTTGAATCTGCTGCCTGTAGAAGCAGACATTTTAGCAGTAAGTATAATATAATTTACTTATGTCTTAAAAAAAAACTTAATGTTTATAAACATGTCAAACTACATACAGTTATTTGAAAACTGGGCATGTTTTATTTTCTTTTGTTTGCTTTATTAAGCAGGGTAAATTTCATGTACATTTAAATACCTTATAAATAGTGTGTCTGTTCCTGAGATTGTGTGCCCACGCCTACATGCTTGTGTTTTATGTAGAATCTTACTGCTTCTTTAGTACCTAGTATCTTTTATTTCCTTTTTTTGAGACAGTATTTGCTATCATAACTCTGGCTGCCCTGAAACCTGTTGTGTAGAATAGGCTGGCCTAGAAATCCACCTGTCTCTGCCTCCTGAGTTCTGGGATTACAGGAGTGTACCACCACCCCTGGTCTCTTCTTTTTTCCTTCCCTTATCTCCCTCCCTCCCTCCCTCCCTCCCTTTCTTCCTTTCATAGCAAACATCATGCTGTTGTGAATGTAGCAGCATTAAACATTGATGTGCCACTTCAAGTTATTTTGTTAATTACACTTGAATGACATCAGTTTAGTTGATCTCGCTTTGCCTTTGATTTCATCGTTTGTATTTTTCAGAGAGAATTGGTTACTTGATGGTCAGCAAGGTGGGCATCAGAGAATCACATAGTAGAAGTAGCATGGGCCTCTTTAGTCCCTTGTAGGCCAGTAGTTTAAGAGCTAGGGTTTTGGTGTCAGAGTGCTTTGCTTAGACTCCTGGTCTTTCTAACAGTATAAGTTGTCTTTAGTATTCTGTGTTCATCATTCAAGGGATGATACAATGGTTTATATTATAGGTCCGTAAATTAATGAATACCTGTATTCCAAACCCTGATGGATGTTAAAAGTACTGTTCAAACTAGAGGTTTTATTTTAAAAAATTTAGCCATAAAAGTGGTCAAAGAACAGTTATTTGTTTCCATTTTCTAGTTTTCTCAAAGTATACATTTTAAAGTGCTTCTTTCATGCGCTTATATTTTCCATGGCTCTTCTTACATTGATCTAAATCAATCTCTTTATTTGTCTTTGGGAAGGGTTAAATGACCTTCTCAGATTCAATTCTGAGCTGACCATGGTTGAATAATTAAAATAACAATGCTTTAGAAGATTAAATGTGAACTGTGTTAGTTGTTTTGAAAGCACTTTGTACCTACAGTATTTTGTAAGTCACTCAGAAAGTATGAATTACTGTTGCAATACGAAGTTAGTGTAGCACAGTCACCATGTATATTTGGTGGCCCCCAGGGCCGATTCTGGGCTGGGTACCCAAGTCAGCAGAATAAATAAATGGTTATAGTTGTATTTGTATAGTGAGAAGCAAAGGGAGAAGCGTAGTGTTTTTGTTTTACTTTTAAAAAAATTTTGTATTTGTTTTTTGAGACTTTCATAGGTACATACAACACTGACCTTATTCACAATTTCTCCTCCAGCTCCTCCTTGCCCTATGCCTCCAGTGCATTTCCCTAATAATTTCATGTCTTCTTTTATTTTTGTTCTTTTATTAATTTTTTTATTTAAAATTTCTTCCCTATACCCACCATTGCTCCTCTTCCTACCCCTCCTCCAAGTCCTCCTCAGCCTCTCCTTACCCCTCTCCCCATCCATTTTCCAAAGAGGTCAAGGAATCCCAAGGTGAGTCAGTTCCGTCTGGCATATCTACTTGAGGTAGGACTGAATCCTTCCCCCCAAGTGTCAAGGCTGAGTAAGGCATTCCCTTGCAGGATATGGGCTTCAAGAAGACAGTTCATACACCAGGAATAAACTCTGGTCCAAGTGCAAGAGGTTCCACAAACTGCCCATGCCATTTGACTGTCATCTACAGTCAGAGGATTTAGTTCGTCAGCTGTTATATCAGAGTTTGTGAGCTCCCAATAGTATGGGTCAACCTATTTTGTGGATCTCCTCATCATGACCCTGACCCCTTTGCTCATTTAATCTCTCCTCCCTCTCTTCACCTGGACCAGTAGCTGGACTGTGTTTAGCTATGGATCTCTGCTTCTGCCTCTATTAGTTGCTGCATGAAAGTTTTAAAATGGCAATTAAGATGGTCATTCATATGATAATAGGGGGAAGGCCAGTTTAGGCACTCCCTCCACCATTCAAAAGAGAGGTGTATTAAGATGGTCAGGTTCTGCATCACCCTGGTCCTGTGTTGGCTCTATATTAGCCTGGGGCAGCTTTCGCTGTTGACAGTAACACAAGCTGAGGGTGAGGCCAGGAGACTTGGCAGCTGGCAGGTGTCCTGATTGAATGGTGCTTATTCTGTAGGAGAGAGAGAGGAGTCTGCCTTGCATAGCTATGCGGAAATGTTGCTAAAATGCAGTTCTGCTTATCTCATGCCTCTGGCAGATGATACAAGAAGAAGAGGGCTGTCAATAGGTGATTGGTTCAGTGTAGCATACCTGTCCAGCTGGATATGTGACCTCTATGCTTTGTGACTCCTACTTGCTTACTGTTTATATTTTTCTGAAAAAGGACCTTTAAATTTTATTTTATGTGTATTTGTAAGTTCCTGCATGTATGTATGTGTACTACATAGTGCCCATGGAGGCCAGAAGAGGGTGTCAGATCTTCTTAAACTGGAGTTATAGGTGGTATCAAGCTGCTATGTGGGTGTTGTTGCAAGTGGACTATGGGTCCTCTCAAAGTGCTCTTTGCCTTTGAGGCACCTCTTCAGCCCCTGCAACCTTTTCTGTGTTGTGATTAGTGTCACATAATTCTCTTACTTACAACTTGTAAGTTATGAACAACTATTTTATCTTCTACTATAACATAGATTTCATCTGTTACAAAGTTACTTACTTACTATCTATGCTTCTGTTCTTGTTTCTCTTCTTTTCTATATAGTAGATTATTATCTCACAGTTAGGTCAGTACTATTATCATCTATGAACTTTTTTGTGTGTGTGTGGGTATTTATTGGAAATGGAATTCAGGGCATCAAGCCTGCTAGGTAAGGCTCTACCACTCAGCTATGTCCTTAGGCTTTCTATTACACTCTTTTATTACAGTAGAAGACTCTTAATACTGTAGCACAAGAACTAATATCTGTATGGAAAATGGAAATTGTTTGAATAACTCATGCTAGCAAGATAGGTAAAGTGCTTAACTTACAAGTCTGAGACCTGAATCTAATCCCTGAAACATACATCAAAGTGGACATGAAGAACTATGTCCACAAGGTTATCTTCTGACCTCTGTATGTCCATTATGGCATGTGCTTTACTGAATTTGGTCCTGAAGTCACTGGTTCTCAACCTGTGAGTTGCAACCATTTGTGGGGGATGAACAACCCTTTCATAGGGGTTGCCTTGGACCATCAGAAAACACGCATTATGATTCATAACAGTAGCAAAATTATAGTTATGAAATAGCAACAAAAATAATTTTATGGTTGAGAGTTCACCATAACATAAGGAAGTGTTTTAAAAGTATTAGGAAGGTGGAGAAACACTACCTTGAGTGTTCTTTTATATAAAAATCGACAGTGCATAAGAGTTTGAGTTGATGTTCCTTTTGGGAGGGGTGTTTTCTTTCATAGCTAACATCAGAAATCCTGTAAATTTCTTCTATTAAACCAGACCCTTAAAATTTAGAGAAAATAAAATGGAATTCTTCTGCTGGAATTATACATATATTTCTTTGCTAGGAAATTAATCTGTATCCAGAAAACAGCAGATGTGTAATGTTACAAAATTATTGTTGGTGTTTGATAATACATGAACTTAGAATCAAATTTAAATGATTTATATAACTTATATTTATTCTTGCTATTTTAATTGATGCTCTTTTTCTATTTTGTGATTAGTTGTATTAAATCAGAATTATAGAAATAATAACTTACATGATTTAAGAAACTCTAAAAGTGTAATGTAAATTGATTTTAACTTGATTTTTATAAATTTTATATTTAGTATAATTTTGAAAATGCATCTCAGACATTTGAGGATCTTCCAGCAAGATTTGGCTATAGACTACCAACTGAAGGCTTAAAGGTGAGAAAATACTAATGTAGAGGCACACAGGATTTAATAAGGTGCTTTTAATGATCGTTTACTGAGTAAAAACATTTCTTAGTATTTATTATTATAAACCTGAAGAAGTTATTGAAAAGATGAAGTCATTCAAGCCATTGTGTGCTATGCATTCATCTTTATATATGTGTGTATGCATGTTTATGTAAATACTTACGTATACAATAAAGCTATGTTTAACACTAATAGAAATTTGCTGCTTGATCCCTGCCCCCATAATTGTTTCTCTGTATCAAGTTTTTTACTGATAGGGAAAGACCTCCATTATTATTTTTAATGATTTCTTGGTTTTTCAATATTATGAAATACTATAAATTTTGAACATTTTGACTTTTTAAAGTGTATATTTATGTTTTCTAGACTATTACTAACATTTGTTTCAGTGATTTTTTTTTGAGACAGAGTCTCACTGTGTAGCCTGTAGCCTTGGCTGGCCTAAAGCTTGCTATGTAGATTAGGCTAGTCTTGAACTCCAGAGATCCTTCTGCCTCTGCCTCCTGAGGTTTGGGATTAAAGACATATATTATCAGTCCTCGCTTAATCATTGTTTTTTATCCTGTTGAATTTATCTTTGTAGGGTATGTCTTGAAATATAAAATTGCTTTCTTTGTAGCATACATGTTTTAAATTTTGGTGTAGATTTTAGGTTTCCCTTATAGAAAGTTAAGGTCAGTTTAAAATCCTATCACTAATGTCAGAGACCATCCTTTTTTTTTTTTTTAATAATATCTTCAATATTAGATATACAATATTCACTAATTTTCCAGAAGTTTCTAATAAGGTTAAATAGCTTAGTTTTTCTGCTTGTATCACACATACACTCATGCATGCATGCATGCATGGTCACATTGAGAGTTGACTGTAAATGCTCTCTGTTTAAAAACTAATACATTTGTATTTTGCCAGAGAGTTCTTTATATAATCATCTTTTACATATGCTTCAGAATATTTTTTCTTGAGTTTCAGTAATTTTATTTATATGATTAAAAATTAGTGTATTTTCCTTTTTTTCTGATCTCAAGGGTGTGAGATTTTTGTTGTATAAGCTAGAATTCACATACATAATGATTCCAGTTCTTAGTCAACATAGTGTGCAATTCTGCAATGGACATGCCTGCTTTTAGTTTTCTTTAAGAATTTAAATTAGTAAAACAATAGTCAGTATCCTATGATTATTTATCATTGGGATGCATATTTAAACAGAACAGGGAACAAATGAGAAAAAGAAGAGCTTTCCTTTGTTTCTTCTTTAGCTATACCTGCCAGTCATACTATCTTCTAGAGTGAAGTATTACCAGTGACTTGCAACAGGCCTTTGGGTCCTTTTCTGAATATGTAGCACTTTTTAGTTTTTTAAAAAACTTGTTATGTTTGTTTATTTTGTGTGTGTGTGTGTGTGCATGTGTGCGTACATGTGCATGTACTTTCAGGACTTACTTCCCTTCTTCTGCCTCGTGGGTCCCCGGGATTGGACTTGGCAACAAACACCATCCACTGAGCATCTCAGCGGCCCCTCTTATTCCTTCTGTTCATAAGTCTATGAAGTTATAAATTTAAAATATGCATTATTTGCATGTATGAAATGAAGGGGATTTATGAAAAGATGATGCTACTTCATGGATAAAAGTCAGAACCAATGTGCTGGCTTCAAAGAGGATTGATGTTCATGTTCCCTTTATGCTGTGTCAAACACCAAGACCAAAAGCAACTTAGGGAACAGAGGGCATATTTTACCCTACTGGTTACATCATCACTGAGGGAAGCCAGGGCAGGAATCTCAGAAGAGATTTGAAGTAGCATTGTTGGCTCATGATCATAGCCTACGACCGCTTGTCCCAGGTCTGATGCTGCCCACAGTGAGCTGGACTCTCGCACATCAATCAACAAGAGAATTTCCTGCATACATGACCACAGGCCATCTGACCTAGGCCGTTTGACCTGGGCAGCCCCTTACCTGAGAATCTTCAAACCACACCAGAATACTTACACAGTTAGCTCAGAGTATTCTGCTGTTGCTCTGACTGAAGCTACTCAAAGGCATATCATTTGTCAAACTCTGCTCATGTGGTTATATTTAAATACAACACCTGGTTTTTGTTGATTGACAGACTGTAGACCCTATAATTACTAACCACATGTTTTGGTGGACTACTTATCAGAGAGGAATGCTGGATAATATTGTATAGCATTTTTGTTGTTACTTTTAGTCTCTTTTGAGAAGATGATAATTATCATGTAGGAAGAGGGGTTTCAGACTACTTGTGGATCATGAATGACAGAAACCCACTTTACTAATTCGTTTGCATTTTGATTTGCCTCCTTTTCCAAGTCTTATAGATCTTTCCACAGCAGCACCTATCAATATATACACAAGTGGTTGTGAGCCACTTGATATAGGTATTAGGAACTGAACTTGTGTCCTCTGTAAGAGCAGTATGTGCTCTTAACCACAGAGCCATCCCTCCATCTCCTTCTATAATTTTTTTTTTTTCCTGTATAGCTCTGGCTGCCCTGGAACTCTCTTTGTAGATCAGCCTGGTCTGGAACTCAAAGATTCACCTGCCTCCCGAGTATAGGGATTAAAGGCAGGTGCCACTATGCCCAGCTCCTTCTATAACAAAAAAAAAAAAAAAAAAAAAAAAAAAAAAGGATTTCTAGTGCCTTTAGCGTAGAATTCTTCTGTGTCCATAATATGTAGTAAATATGTAATTGTGTTTTTTTTTTTCTTTTTTCTTTTGGTGTCCTAATGATTTTACATGTTCTATTCACATACCTTTAAAACTACCATTTTTCTTCATTCCATTATCTTGTGTTTAGGCCCCAGTATGATAATTCACATGATTCAGCTTTTAATTTGACTAGCTGAATTTATCTAGCTTCATTTGATTTTGTTTTTCTTCAATATTTCTATCTTCTTATTGAATTCTGTTTGTGTCTTGAATCCTGAATTTATTAATCTAGCTATGTCTTGGAATTCATTCAGCAGTTTACTCTTAGGAATTTAAAGTTCATTCTGAATGTTACACATGACGTCTTTGGATTTATCAAGCGTATTTATAATCCTTTAAAAGTGATTTGTCTGGAATTTTGTCTTAGTGTGTCTCATTGGGGACCATTACTGCACAGCTAGTCCTTTTAGGGATAATTTTGGTAAGACTGTCTTGAGTTTTAGTCCTTCTTGGTTTTTGCATTATGATTTGTGCATCTGGAGTTAGTTTTTTGGTTGCGTCTTTTGGTATGAATCTCTGGCTCACTTGAATTTAGTGAGTGTTTGTATGTTTGGTATTACTAGGACTTAGATATTTTATTTATTTGTTGATTGGCTTTATGCTGGTTGATGTTCCTTTGTGGGGGTAGTCAGTACTGATTTGTGGGTAGGGCTGTTGAGGAAATTCCAGCCTGGCTAGATAGCACACAACTGTTGTAAATGGTTCTGGCCCAAACTTTCTGGGCCTGGACCAAAGGTTTAGTCTCACTCTTGACCCCACTTAGGCCCAAATAATCACACATAGACTTATATTACTTTTACGCTGATTGACCTATGGCCCAGGCATATACTTGCTAACTCCTTCATCTGAACTCAACCCATCTTGGTCAGCTATGCAGCTTGGTACCTTTCTCAGAGCATTACAGCTTCTTTCCTCTGTGTCTGCTGCCATCTCCTCGTTGTGTCTGTGGCAGCTCTCTCTGGAGGCTCTCTGGCATCTGTCTCTGTTTTTCCTATACTCAGAGTTTTCTTAGCCTGGTAGCCCCACCCATACTTCCTGTCTGCCTTTAGGCCAATCAGTCTTTATTAAACCCATTGGCGGGACAAATATTTACAACATTCCCAGCATAATCCCACTACACAACCTCTGAGGTTTATGAGGGCATGTTTTGTGCAGATTGGGGGATTGTTGTGGTCAGTAAGGGTATAGCCTCTGACCTCAGCAATGCATGTGGCACTGGGGTGCTGAGGTGGGCTGGGGGCCACCTCACAAGTAGGCTATGCTTTTTGCATGTTAAAAACTAAGAGATAGGCTGCTAAAGTAGGCTGGTACTCTAGGCTCTGGCTTCTGTAGAGGACAGAATCTCTCTACACTCTTCTTTGACAGGTTGTAGGGTCCTGTGGTCTATTTGAGTGATGGCATCTTTGGTTGCATGTGAGGTGCCAGCGTTTTCTGGAATACTGACCTCTGTCCTCAGAAGCTGATAGACTTTCTGTCTGGCTTTTTAATGGGATGTGGGTGCTGGAGTCTTTTGATATTCTTTACTCTATAATCTCAGTAGGTGCTGGTGGTTAGAGTATGATAGAGCCATTACTGAGGCTCCAGCCTTTGAACTTAGAAGGAGTTGGGGTCATTCTATGGCTCCGTGGCAGGGTGAGAAATCTTTTCTTAAAAACAATTATGTTGTTTCCTGTTAATTAGAATGAAAATATTGAAATAAAGTAAAAATTATTTGATGGGCTTTCTAGGTGGTATGCTATCATTGATTTTGTGTTACTGGTTCCCTTTTTGGTTTGTAATTTATTTTAAAAATTATTTTTATTTTATATATGTGGGTGTTTTGTCTGCATATATGTATAGTGCCCATGGAGGCTAGAAGATGGTGTCAGATACCCTGAAACTAGAGTTATAGACAGTTGTGAACTGTGCTAATGTAATTAATTCTTCCTCTCCTTGTTAGGTGGGGTGGGGCCCCCCAAGCTCAGTAAAAACTACTCATTATCCACCAACCAGTGGAATAGCATGATATATTTCACATTTGTTTAACAGTAGGGTGAATCTCCAAAGTACTATACAGAAAGTAGTCTACAAAAGCATTTATTGTGTATTTCTGTTTGTGTTAAACATAAAATTAGGCAAAACCAAACATAAACTGTAGGAAATCCATTGAGTGTCATTCCCTAATTAGCACACTGACTAGTAGGGAGAGTTAAAGAAGCTTCTAAAATGAGTTATTTTATTTTCTGATACAGATGTGTTCAGTATGGGATAACTCATCAGGCTGAAAGACTTTATGTATTTCATTTTATGAATATCATAGACCTAAAAGTTTTTACAACATATGAATATACCATAACTCTATTGTATTATACTCTTAATTATGTTTGATGATTTTGGGGATGTCAGTAAGCATGCACTATTATTTTCTACATTCTCATTTACTTATCAGAAGGTTAAAATAACAAAGGAGAAGATGGGCTTTGAGTTTCCTAGGCCTTAGCAGTTCTTTAGGCTTCCTACCTATTAAGTAGCTCTCTAAATTGTTCCTGTCAGAAGCTGGGGGACAGAAGACCCCTGGAGCAGAGGAGGTGTCCGTTCTCCCTCCTCGACCCCATTAGACTTCTTCTTTCCTCTGTGTGGTCCCCTTACTATTCTCTCTCTCTCTCTCTCTCTCTCTCTCTGTGTGTGTGTGTGTGTGTGTATCTGTTTGTCTGTCTTCCAATTCCACATAGGAGGAAAAAACATAAACTATTTCTGAGTCTGGCTTAGTTGTCTTAACATAAATTCATCCTGAAAATATTAAGGTTTTACTTTCTTTATGGCTGAAGAAATTCTATTGTTATATCTTCATTTTTAAAGAAATACATTACCTTTCTCTCATATGTATATAGTATGATTTTAAAAAAATTTAACCCATTTACAAGCTTGACGTCTTTTTTTTAAACTAATATAGAAATCTGGGTGATGGTGCTGCACACCTTTAATATATATATATATGTATATATATATAAAATCAGGAGAGTACTGATATAGAAAAGTATTTTATTTATAATGTAATGTGTGCCCTTTTCTTGTTTGTTAATGTAAAAAGTAAAAGCTAATTTTAAAAAGTTTCTTCGTTTAGAAATGTCATTGTTGGGAAATAGTAACAACATGTTAGAAGTAGCAATCTTTGCTGTAGTTGTCTTATGTCTAATCTTAAAAATGTTAATATTCTGAAAGGCTGAACCTATTAAAAAATGAAATGGTTATGAACCCAGATTCTCCTTTAAAAGCTCTGGGATTATGAACAGCTGTAGCTTCCAAAGAGTATAAGCAGAATAGTGTGAAGCACAGGAGACTGAGGGAATCTGTCTGTGGAGATAAGCTAATTGACTTTTTGAGAGAAACAGAAATAACTTACTACTGATTCTTTTTTAGGGTTTTTTGATTAACTCGAAACCAGAGAATGCTTGTGAACCTATAGTGCCTCCACCGCTAAAAGACAACTCATCCAGCACCTTCATCGTATTGATTAGAAGACTTGACTGTAATTTTGATATAAAGGTAATATTTTCTTTTTGATATTATTACTTTTTAAATTTAATTTCTAATTTAAATCCGTCTTCTTTTAGGAAATATTTAAGCCAGTATATGAAATTATTCAGATTAAAATAAAAATGAAGCCGGCCCAGGAAATTAAACTTTAAAGAACTTTGAAGAGAAGATTAGGGAGAATTAAGTCCCATTTGTTACTTTAAGCATTGAGTGGCCAGCGGAAAAGGAAAAAGAAAGATACTGTCCATTTTAGGAGGTTTAGTGGTAACCTTAATGTTTATAGTACAGACAAAATGATTACCCTTTGCTTTACCAATACTGACATGGAGATTTCTCTTGTAATATACTTAGTCTGTCCTTGTATGGGCTTTGTCTCCCTGTAGTTGGGGGAAGCTGACATTTCAGATAGTAAAGAAGAGCTCACCATCAAAACTTCTGTCACTTTTGTATTTATTATTTCACAACAATAATAAATAGTATAACAAAAACATAGTCTCTCTATGTAGCCTTGTCTGTCCTAGAACTTTCTATATAGACCAGACTGGCCTCTAACTCACAGGGATCCATTTGCTTCTGCCTCTTGAATACTGGAATAAAAGGCATACAACAGTACTTTCTGCTCTCACTATTATTCAAAGGAAAGTTTCTTAGGCTAGTTATGTCAGCTAGAGTTAATTTGAGCAAAGCAAAGCAAAAGTGATTTGTGAGCCAGGTACCTTCTAGAGTCACAGTTGATTCTGAGGATTCTGTCCAGCACTGTAGTCAGTCAGCATTGATAAAGAAGTGGAAGTGAGGCATAGAGAGCAGCTTAAATGGCTACAGTCAGTCAGTCAATTGGTCATTTGATTAGTCAGCCTCTGGGGCTCCTTCACATACAAAGCTCAGTACTGTGATGGAATTCTATATTGTTTGGTCTACTGGATCCAGCTGGTATCTTAGAGCAAGCAGTGGTCATTAATTTTTGCCAGTGATACACTAAGTTGTAGTTTCAGATTGTTATGGACCAACTAGGAGAAGAACCTTGTTGAGTCCATGTGAAATAAATATCTCGATATTATTTACTAGACACAGTCAAAACTCTCTTAATAGAGTAGACACTGTATAATATCTTAATATTTTTTACATAGTTTGATCATAGTTGATCTATTCAATAAGAAAAGCCATTCTGAACTTCGACTCTTAGCTTTCATTACATGGAAGAAATGATACCTCTATAATAAACTCATTAAAAGAAAAAGATAATGATTGAAAAGGAACTGGAAAATGTAGAAAATTTTGCCCAGGATAAGTATCATTGCTATTGTATATTGGTGCCAATTTAGATTCTCAGTTTCCTTTTCTTGAGAAACAAGTTAGAGTGTGAATCAAATCTGAATCGCCTCTTTTGAGTTGTGTATGTAGTTTGATCTTAAACCAGTTCAATAATTGATCCAGAAGTAAACTTAGTACAAACTGTCTCAACCAAAATAAGATATAACACATTAATTTTTGCTATGAAAAAGTTAAAACTAAACTCGTGATGTTGGCACATTTATTAATTTCTGCCTCAGTACAGTTTTGTTAAGAAGAAGCTAGGATGTCATGTTTTTCTAACTTTTCTTGTTAAATGGAGATTGGAGAAGGTAACCTGGAAGCTAGGGAAGTAGTCACTACCTGTTCATGTGTAAGAATGGGATGGGCAAGCAGGCTTTTTAGCTCCCTATCTGTTGTCTGTGCCTTACTCCACCCTAACCGTGAATCTGAGTGTGTCTAACAGATGCCTCTGCTTTCCATTTCGTGCCTTTAATTTTGTGCTGCAGCCATGCTACCTTTTGAAACCTCTCTATTTGTGGGCATTTTGACAGCACCTTTGTGTTTTGCATAATTTTCCTAGTCTAAGATTTTGTCCAAGATGATTGTTATCATCCATTTACCTGGTTATATATGTGTTACAAACATGTTACTTCCTCGGAAGCCTCACTTTTCCTTATTCTCACTCTCTGGGTTACTAATCAAGGCTTATTAAATCAAACCATGCAATAGTTTGCTTTCTGCTTTTGTACATAATGCATCCTTAGAGAACGTATATATGGGATGCGAGAGAGATGTCTTGGTAGTCAGAGTGCACATGGCTTTTGTGGAGGACCTGAGTTTGATTTTCAGAACCTACATCAGAAAGCTCTTACTTGCCTGAAACTCAGTTTCTGGAGATCCCATGCCTCTGGCCTCTGAGGAGACCTTCACTCGTGCACACATACCCCAACACAAACACACATATATATTTAAAAATAAAACTAAATCTGAAAGAATATATGTAGAAAACTTGTAGAAATGGTTAAATTAAGCCATTTCATTTTAGGAAGGAAGATGTTAACTTTCCCATTAGATGTCACTATATAGAAACAATTTCAGTGGATAAAATTTTAGTTGGTTGTATATGTATTTTTGACTTATTAGTTTATCTTCAAAGATATGCTTAATAACTCTCAGGTGATCTCCACTGGTTTTTATCTTCTTAGTTGTATTAAATACAGGGACACCAGTTTAGGGGGAAAAGTGATTATAATCAAGACTTGAAAAACACTTACATACATTTGAATCTCAAATGCCTGTTAGTACCTTGAATGTAAAGATACAAGCAATAGGTGTCAGCAGTCAGTGGTGCATGATTTTTTTTCTCATTTTAGGTATATATAGTAATAACAATAATGACAGCAAAAATGATAGTTTTAAAGAAATTTAGTTATTGGTAAAGGACATTGATTAAGTGACTCAATCAGTTGTAAAATTCTGCTTATGATTAAAAAATGCAGTTTAGTTAGTTATATTAGTATGCAATGTAGAAAATACAGGTTTTTACTACTAGTAATAATTAAGGACACTTATCAAAGTAACTTAGGGGAGGGTAAAATCATCTTAGTTCCTAGAGAAACAAGTGTAATTTTATTTCAAAGAGAATTTCTGATGAATAAATATCAGTCTTTGACTAGAAATCAATGTATTTTTCTGAGTTTTCAGATTGATTATTATATACAGCTTCATATTACATATAGAATCTGATGATTTACAATGTGGATACAGAACCTTTTTCTGAATATATAAATATATTTCAAGTACACAGTAGTGGTTCATTTATGTTTATTTGTAATTTTGTATGAATGTATTAGCTTAAGCAAATGTAGAAAACTAACTTATTTGCATGGTCCTCAAACTCAGGATACTCAGATTACTCTGATGTATCATAATGAGTAATGTTTAGGCAAGAGTAAAAATGACTTATGTCACCAAACTGTCAAAGAGAGCAAAAAATCCTATTAAAGCTGCTTACAGGGATGGGTCCAAGATCCCTTGGGTACAACTTGGAGGAGTTGTCCATGGGCACCATGTGGGTTCTAGAGATTTAGCTCCTTGTCAGACTTGGCAGCAAGCACTTCTTATTGAGATAAGATCTTAGTGTGTAGCCATGCTGGAATGACATTTGCTGTGTAGTCCAGACTGCTCTTGAACTTGGAGTGACTCTCCTGTCTTCCCTTTTTATCTTGTGCTTAAAAACTCTTGTGAAAAGAAACATTATTTCTTCAGGCCAGAGAAAACTACAATAAAACATTTTCTGCTTCTTTTTTAAGACAGTGTCTCATTATATAGCTTTAGCTAGCCTGGAACTCAGAGATCTGCTTGCCTCTGCCTTTTGAGTGCTGGAAATAAAGCCATGTGTCATCATAGCTGGTCCTTTTGTAGTTCTTTTTGTGGATAAAGAATATTCTTTGTCCAATAGCAATATTTTACCCCTTCTTGCTTGATGCTGTTCTGAAAGTACATGAGTTTTTCTTCCCAATTTAGCTTCTTGGAATTAGAGCTTTTATTTTTTGCAGATGTAGATCTGGGTATTAAGCCTTACTTATAGGGCTTAAGACATTCGAACAGTGAGTGGGCTTTAAAGGACATGTGTACTCGAGTTCTACCACTTGGTGGCACTAAGAACCAACATTCTGATTGTAATTGCTCTATCACAGTTATTTGTAATTTGTCATCTGAGGCAGTCCTAGTGAGAAGATAACCAATGCAGATAGGTATCTTTCAGTTGTGTTAACATACTTCCAGAAACCTTGTGCTTGGAATACCACCTCTGCTGTGTTAGGTTAAGAAATATTAAAGTTGGTTGGAATATGAATCCTATAAGCACACAAAAAGTAATATGAAGATTAACTTAAAATAAAGATTATACTTTTGTATGCATTTTAATATGCATAATAACCAAAGGAATGACATTTTTAGATGTTGCTTGAAATGTTTAGGCAACTTTTTCACTAGAGTCACTAATTTGAGCTGGTAAGGAATTGCTGAATTCTAAATGTCAGGTTGTGAAAGGAATGTGTGTGTGTGTGTGTGTGTGTGTGTTGTGTGTGTGTGTATGTTGGTAAAGAAATAGTAATATTAGGGTAGTTTTTTGTTTGCATCAATGAAACAGTTGTAAATCAAAAATGTTTTTTAATCTTTAATTTTAGTATCAAATATATATCTCAATATTTAGAACTTTCTTGCCTATGTGCCGCATTCTAACTTTAAAAGTACAGTATTGGGATGCAGCATACAATTTTCACTTTTTAAAATTTTAAGTATCTCAGCTTCTCTTTTCTGGCTTTCTCAAAATGAATAAATAACTTTCAATACAACAAAAAAGCTTCAACAGTCCTACCAAAAGTATGTTCTAGAGAAGTAAATTCACTTCATTGCTAAGCCTCCCAAACCATGCAGAATGGGGATATATCACTTAGTATAAGGTCAAGTCTGAAAACATGACCTCAAGTAAGGGAATATCCTCCTGACAGCCTTTCTTGGGGTCTTCATGCACTTTTTCTTGTAATATTTTTGGGTTTTCCAGACAGAGTTTCTCTGTGTAGTCCTGGCTGTCCTGGAATTCACTTTGTAGACCAGGCTGACCTGAAACTCAGAGATCACAAAGAGATCTGACTGCTCCTGCCAGTACTGGGATTAAAGGCGTGGGCCACCATGTCCAGCTGTTTATCTTTTCTAGAAGAGTGTTCTTAGGTTTAGTTCCTCCTTTCTCTAGGGCAGAGGGAGACCTCATGACTCAGCAGTCTGACAGTAGTGAGGACTGAAGTGAGCAGGCTAACATTAGGCACTTACTGAAGGGAAAAGATCTGCTTGTTCACTGTGACTGTGACCAACTGGAGAAGTTGTCATGCTTGATGCCTTGTATTTGACAAAGCTTAGAAACTTTAATATATATGAAGACTCTTTATCTACAGTGACTGAATAAAAACTTTTATGACTTTGGGGTAAAATAAAATCACAGAACAAGTAATTTTATTTTCTTGACTTATATCCCATAAAATCAGAGCTAGATAAATAGTTATCTTTAGTTGCAGTTTAAGCAGCTGTGTGGTAAATATTCTCCTGGAATTGAAGTGTATACAAGTAATCAAGATTATTCCTTTCTCAGGAAATACAAAGTCTTGTATTTATAGTAATCCAAGCCAGGTGCAGCTCTGCTTTAGGGTTTTGGAGAAGTCCCACAGAACATCATCCATGGATGCAATCAACAAGAGTGTCTATTATACCAACATGCCAGGGCTGCCTATCCTACACAAAGGCAAAGTAGGTGACAACCTGAGAGAAGCTTAGCTCCTTTTAAGGGGAGTTCTTAGGGGAAGTTAGATTATCTGAGCTATTTTTGGCTTACACAAGTGGCAATCATATTAGTACATTCTAAATGGCTAGGGCTAATCAGGGGTAGTTAAGGCTGTTACAGCCTTTTCATTTTTGGGTAGGCTGGACAAGTCTCAGGCTTTCTCCTTATTTGGTTATTGCCTTAAAGTATTGACTTTTGGGGGCTGGCTCAGACCTGGTATATGCTGGTGGGGGTGTTGAAGATTGATTGTCCTCTGTGGCTTCCTCCAAAACTGCTGCTCAGTCTCAAGAAGCAGGGGTTGAGGTCTGGTTCTTAACTGAGTTATTAGGATAGGCTGTCATGATATTTGCCTGGCCCTCTCACTGTAGTTTCTAGCTTTTTGGAACTTTAGTTTTCCAGTTCGGAAGACTGATTAAGCTTAGGAATTTGACATCTAATAGGACAACATAGTGGCATTGCATTTTAAACAAAAACAAAACCCCAGCAAAACAACAGCAGAGTAATAGTAGCTTTGTTAGAAGAATTTGGCAACTGATTTTTTTTCATTTTCTATCTTGTGGAATAATTTGAGTATTGGAGTTCTTGGAAGATCTGGTAGAATTTTGAGCTGAACCCATTTGGGCCTGGTTCTTTTTTTCTTTGGTTGGGAGATTTTTAATTACTACTTGTTTTTCACTAGGGGCTAAGAGCCTTTTACATTTCTTATTTCTTCTTGATTTAATTTTGGCAGGTTGTATATATCAAGGAAGGTTGTATATATCTATGTCTTTTAGATTTTCCAATTTGGGGGAATACAGATTTTTAAACTATGTCCTTATAATTTTGTGGATTTCTTTGATGTCTCTTGTAATCTCTCCCTTTTCATCTATAATTTTAATTTGGATCCTTTCTTTTTTTCTCTTGGTTATTTTGACTAAAGGTTTGTTAATCTTGTTGATTTTTCTCAAAGAACCAGCTGTTTATTTTATTGAATCTTTGTTTTTTTGTTTGTTTCTATTTTCATTAGTTTCAGGCATGAATTTGATTATTTCTTCTTTGGTATTATTTCTTCCTGTTTTTTAGAGTTTTCAAGTGTATCATTAAGTTATTAGTATGGGATGTTTTTGGTTTCTTGTTGACAAGTGCTTGTCTCCTTTGCTGTGTCCCATAGGTTTGGGTATATTGTGTTTCCATTTTCATTCAATTCTAAAATGTTTTAAATTTTCTTCCTGATTTCTGTTTTGACCCATTCTTTGTTCAAAAGTGAGTTGTTTCGCTTTCATGAATTTTTACACTTTTTGTTGCTTCTGGTATTGATATCTAGCTTTAAGCTGTTGTGGTCAGAGAAGATGCAGAATGTTATTTCATTTTTCTTTTATCTGTAACATTGCTTTGTATTTAATATGTAATCAATCTTGGAGACCATTCTGTCTGTTAGGTCCATTTGATTTATGATGTTATTTAACTTGTGTTACTCCATTTAGTTTGGATGACTTGTCTGTTTGAAATATTGAAATTATCTACTGTTACTGTGTTTGGATCAATATGTGATTCTAGCTATAGTAGTATTTCTTTTATGAAATTCGATGCCCATATATTTGGTACATAAATGTTTAGAATTACAATATTCTCTAAGTGGATTTTTTTTTATTTAATGAATGATACAGTGCTCTTTCATATCTCCTACGATTAGTTTTGTATGCAGTCTACTCTGTCAGATATAAAAATGGCTATACCTGCTTGCTTTTTGGTTCCATTTGCTTAGAATACCTTTTCAAATTCCTTTACCTAAGGTGACGTCTGTTTCTTCGAAGGAGCAGAAAGATGGATCCTGCTTTTTAATCCAGCCTCTCAGTCTGGGTAACTGAGACCATTAATATTGAGTTATTGAATAGTGTTTATTACTTCCTGTTATTTTGCTATTGTATTATTTCCCCTTTTTAATTTTAAGATTCAGTTTGTTTATTGATTTAAGAATTTATCAATCTTAACATCCTTTAATTCTTCCATGAAAGGACTTATTGCAGCAGAATGATCTCCTCTCCTTGTAATTTTCCACTGAGGGTTACTTTTCTTCTTTTTATTAAAAATATATTATTTTCTCACATGATATATTCTGATTATGGTTCCCCTCCCTATACTCCTCCCAGTTCTTCCTCATCTCTCCTCTCACCTGGATCCACTCCCTCACCATCTCTCATTAAAAAAGAACAAGTTTCTAAGAGATAATAATAAAATGCAGCAAAATATAAGATAAAATAAAACTGTCACATTGAAGTTTTATAAAACAAATCAACAGAAGGAAAGGATGCCAAGAGAAGGCACATGAATTAGAGACCAAACTTGTTTGCACCACTCAGGAATTCCATAAAAACCCTAAACTGGAAGCCATACTATCTAGGCAGAGGTGCAGACTTGTGCAGGCCCTGTGCATGGTGCCTTAGTCTCTGAGTTCATATGAGTTTTGCTCATGTTGATTTAGAGAGCCTTACTTTCTTGGTTTCCTCATGCCCACTGACTCTCTTACTCTTTCTGCCTCCTTTTCCTCTCCCTTGCTTTTTTTACTTTTTAAAATTATTTACCTTCCCCCTTTCCCCTGAGTTTCTTCATGTAGCCCTTTCTGGCTGTCCTGAAATTCAATCCGTAGATCAGACTGGCCTCAAACTCAGAGATCCACTTGCCTCTGCCTCTCAAATGCTAGACTTAAAGGTGTGCACCACTACTGCCTGACTTCCCCAGCTCCTTTAAACAGCTGTTCTGGGATTGGTTATTCCTGGTGGTCTCTTGGGTGTAGTTAACCTTTTCTTCATACTCAACTTTTCCTTCTAGTATATTTTGTAGAACTGAGTTGGTAGTAGAAGAAATTGCTTAATTTTTTTTTTATCAAAAAATGATTTTCTTTTTGTTGATTGTGATTTATAATTTTGCTGGATAGAGTAGTCTGGGCTGGCATCTGTGATCTTTTAAATCTTGTAGAACATCTGTTCAGGCACTCTGTCTTTCAGGGTCTCAGTTGAAGTCAGGTGATATTCTAATGTGTTTGCCTTTGTATGTGACTTGCTCTTTTTTCTTTGCAGTTTTTAATATCCTTTCTTCTGTACATTTAATGTTTTGATTATTATGTATCATGTGAATTTCTTTTCTAATCCTGTCTATTTGGCGCCCTGTAATGCCTCCTGAATCTTGAAGAGCAAGCACCTCTTTCTTTAGATTAAAGAGGGTAATTTTTTTTATGATTTTGTTATTTTTTTTTTTTTTGTAACTTTGGCCTGGGTTTCTTCTCCTTCCTCCATACATGTTATTCCTAGATTTGGTCTTTTATAGTGTCCCAGATTTCCTGGCTGTTTTGTGTCTGGACCTTTTCATTTATTTATAGATAGGGTCTCAATATATAGCTTTGGTTAGCCTGAAGCTCACTAGGTAGACCTAGCTCAAACTCAGAGATTTGCCTGCCTCTTACTCCTGAGTGCTGGGATTAATGGTATAATCTATCATGCCTTGATTTTTTAGATTTAACATTTTCTTTGACTGGGCTATCTTTTTCTTTTACCTTATTGTCAAGACCTGAAATTCACTCTTTCATGTTTTTTAATTTGTTGGTAAGACTTACCTATGAGCTTTTTGTTTGACTTACTGAGTTTTTCGTTTTGAAATTTATTTCAATTTGGCTTTTCTTAGTAATTCTATTTTTATGTTAAATTCTACTTTTATAATTTTAATTGTTTTTTTTTCATTCTACACTATTTTCATGGATATTTATATCCTCTTTAAGGTTTTTTAACATACTCATAAATGCTATTCTGTTTTTTTCTTGTGCTGGAGCTAAATTGCTTTTTTTGAGGTCTATTGCAATAGAGTTGCTGGCTTCTGGAGGAGGCATGCTGTCTTGGTTGTTCATGTTTGTGTGTTTTCTTGCTAAGATTTAGACATCTGGCATTATGACATTTGTGATATTTCTTGGTCTTGTCTTTGTTGACTGGGTGGTCCCTTGTTTCCTGTTGCCCCAATCTAACCACTTGGGGATCAGAAAGATGATGTTTGTGTTTTTCAGTTTGGGGGTCATTCTGGTTTTTGGATTCCCTTATAAAATACGCTGAGGCAATAACTTAAACTGAAGAGTTGTGTTTATATTGTAGTTAGAAGAGAGTACATTTAGAACAACTATTCCTTTTTAGACATTTTTTTGCCAGTTGTCTGAAGCCCATTTTTCTCACAAAACTACTAAGCATGTCTGGGGACGCATGTATAATGTTCATGAAATAGCGTCTGTCTGTGTGTCTGTCTGTCTGAGGCAATCTCCTGCTTTTGATCTGTCCCCTCTCTCACTTGTTAAAATATAAGAAATTATTGTTTATGCAACATATTTCAGACAACAGTTTTTAAATTTGAAATGTTGACTTACATTCAGGTAAAAAGAATTTTAAGTTTGTTCAGTCTAATATAGTAATTGTATTGCTCCTTCTAAAAGATTCTTTTTTTACCTCTGTTATGCTTTTATAATTTTTACACATTTATGATATAGACGTGTACACATACTTGCTTAATTGTCTCTTGGTAAAGTAAAAACAAATTGTATTTAACTCTATATAGATAAAGAAAATTAAAAATTATGGGAAGGATAAAAATGTGGATTATGTTTTATTTCAAGTTTGTTTTGAAAAATATTGCTAGTTTTATTCAAAATACTGGGTTAATAAACAAATTTATTTGCTGAAAATCTTTGAATATTTGCCTCTAGTTTGATTGATGTAATCTTTCTACGTAGTTTACTTCTCAAATTCAACATGCTTAAAGTCAATTCTAGTTCCCTCCATCAAGTCAGGCTTAGTTTTTGTGGGTTTTGGTCAAAGACATCTTCCAGGTTCCAAGGGCCAAAAAAAAGTTAGTTATGAAAAAACAGTATTATTGCCATCATCCTACCTTGTTAAATTCAGCCATACCAGATTGCTCTAAAGTACCATTGACACCCCATTTATCCTTTTTCAAGTGTCAGCTTGGAGTTCTCAAGTGCTGAGTGGCCTCAAGGTACTTCATAACCTGCTTCTCCTTTTTCTCTCTCCCCACCCTCTGTATCCCTGTCAGTAATAATGATAGAGATTACTCTATTCATAATAAATTGAATTGCCATGCATTAACCATAACAGAAACACTTTTTTTTTTTAATGTGCCAGGAGCTGTCTAGGTACTGTTTTAAGAGCTTTGTGTGTATTTTAACTTGTTAAATCATCAGAACAACCTTCTCAATTGGGTGTATTATAGTAATTGTTATAGACGTTATTCACCCAAATTGATACTTCTTGTAATTATAAGAGAAGCATTCAAAGCCATGTTATATAGGTATGAGATTTGTTCTAAGGTGCCCTGCCTTCCAGGAGTACCCTTCCTTTTTCAAGTCAAATAGCTCTTTCTGTTTCTAATTTTGTTTTTAGCGTGCTATTGGCTTGTTATTGTTGTCTTCTGCAAGAAAAATCTCTTCTCTTTCTTTCTACCATTCCATCAATTTTTCTTTCTTGTAGAGATTCAAGTTCCATAAAATTTGCCATAAGTATTTCACACCATAACATTTTCTTAAGTTTCTATTTACTTTACTGCCAGCATTTTAACACATTTTTTTTTTCTTGGCACATGCTGTTTATTTAGTAAGTTTTGTTTTTCCTATAGGATCCTAATATTTATCCAAATCTTTCACACTTCCATTTCCCTTTCCAGCCCTTGTAAGATGCTAAGTGCTGGTAGTGGACCTGGACCTGTTCCTGATCCATCAGCAAATCCCATTGTGCTCGTTAGCTTTCTTTTACTGTTGCCTTAAGGTACCTATCTGAGATAGGCAGTCAATGAAGAGAAAATGCATTTTTTAGTCATAGTTTCAAAGAATTCTGTCCATGATTTCTTGGCTCTGTTGTTTCTGGGAGGGAATATGTGGCAGAACAATCTGCTTAGTTGACAGGTGACAGGAAGCAAAGAGAGACAGAGGAATAGATTAGCATCCTGCAGCCCTCCCAGAGCAGCCCCCTCCCCCACATCTACAACATCCCATTAAGATCCTCATCTTAAAGTTTCCACCACCTTCTGACTGATAGCGCCAAATTAAGGACTTAGCCTTTAACATGGGTCTTTGGGTTACTGTAGATTCAAACTATAGCCCCAAGCTTCTCTCTAACCTAATAAAATACTGTTCCATATCACCTCATTTCTAAAATGTGGAAAAGAATATCTAGATTTAGAACCATGCTGAACATTGAGATAATAATACAAATATGTAGCAAGTAGAGGTTCCTTTTGTTTTTACCATTTTTGTTCTGGAACTTGGTTATCTATGTCATATTAACAGCTTCCCTACTTCTAGCCTGAATCCTTGATTCATGGTCATCTTGAGAGTACAATCCTTTGTTGTTTTTTTTTTTTCCTCTTCTTATAAGGTTATTATCAATTTGTTCAGATTGAAAAAAAAAATGAACAATTGTTTCATTTCCAGAGTTTCTTTTGTCCCCTGTTTCATTGGTGAGTCATTAATCATTAGCAGTGTGCTATCTTCTGACACACTGCCTATTTATAATGACAAGCCAGCAGTTCCTTATTCCCTTGCAACTCTTTGTTAGATGCCACCTGGTTACATAATGCAGTTGCTTTATGACTAGCTTGTTGACTAGATGTGAAATGTTCATTATATTCACTGTAATTTGAACTAATAGCCCTGACTAGTCCCTTAAAAGGTAGATTGGTAATACAGTTCAGTAGGATTTTTTTCATGCATTTTTAGTTTTGATGTTTTGGATTTAGGTTTGTGTTTACCATGTGTGCTTTTCATTCATGAATCTTTTCATCCTTTGCTTCCATCTGACACCATGTGTTTGAGGTTGCATTTTATGAATGTAAAACCCTGAATATAATTACTAAATGATTTAGGTTTTATTTCGGTCTCATGTGTTCTTAAAAACGCCAGCTGCTGCTTAGTTGAAATGTAATTTAATTTGACTGACACTTGAGATTTATAGTTTCTAAACATGAATATATTATCCTTGTTTGTTTTCATAAGCATTTTGGTTCATATGTTAATGTGTTTCTTGATTTCACTTCCCTTTATTTTAAAAAATCAATAAAACAATAAAATAACTTGGGGTAGAAATTGTTAAATTTTTGAAAACATTCTTTTATTTTTTACTTTTTTGGAGTTCACACTTAAGCTTACAGAATTCTTTTCCATTTTGGGTGGTTTTACATTTCCTATTTTAGGAACTTTTGTTAGCAGGAACAGGATTTTGATAGTTAATATAATTTTGCATTTTATTTGTGGAAAGATTTTCATGCTAGATATGTGAAGTAAATATTTCTCCTAAATTGCTTAATAAAGTCTTAAAAGCTTAATAGCTGCTTTATTTATTTGTATACCTAGCAAGCTGTTGTTGATCCATTCATTCTTAGAGTGAGGGTTTGGAGAGATGGCTCAGCAGAATCTTACCTGCCTGGCAACCAGAGTTCCATCCCCTGAGCCCATGTAAAGGTTGAAGAAAACTACTCCTGAAAGTTGACCTCAACGAGTACATTGTGGCTTGTTATGTACCCACATTCGCACACACTACAAGAATTACCAAGAATAAGAAGTAAATTTCAAAAATAATTCTGGAATGAGAAAGCATCTTACAAAACTGATGATATTTTGGCTCTTCTTACCAGAAAATTTCATAGGTAGAAAGCTTTTAAATATTTAAAGAGCTTTGATAGCCTATTTTGGAATTGGGATGATATATGTACGCATAAAATTTAATATGTGGAATGGTTTAAAATTAGTATAATATTAACAAGTAAGAAGTAGTTGTGCAGGTGGTGGCACACACCTTTAATCTCAGCACTCAGAAGCAGAGGCAAGAGGATCTCTGAGAGTTCAAGGCTCTCAGAGAAGTAAAGTTAGCTTTAAAAAATTTAAACCTTGTGTTTTAGATCAGCAGGAAATGGCTTTTGGTATTGATTTCATCTGTTATTTCTTAAGTTGTGTCTATGGCAAAAGGTGCTTTTTGATGTGAAAAGAAACACTTCTTGGTTACTTGGCTAGCTTTTAGAGGAAGAATTAAAATGATCTCTTGATGCTGAGTCCTAACAGTTCCCTTGGGGGAGGGGGAGAGAAGGTATAAAGTCAATGACACAGACCCTAGGAGTCAGCTGAAAAGCAAAGGACTAACTCATTTATTCAACAATGTGGAGGAGAGCCTTTTATACACCCTCCTTCCAGCACTCAGGCTGTGTCCCAATCTCATGACATTGTGTAGTCGCCCCTCATTGGCTGGGGGCATGATCAGGAGATCTGACAACATCTGTTGCTAGGGAGATTCCTTGAGATCAGGAACTCTGAAAAGCGCCTGTTGCTAGGCCTCCAGGCTGACTCCAAGTTGGCTCATAAGAAAGTATGTTATGTGCATATCTTGGCAAATGGTTTGAGCCAATTATCTTGACTGTATGGGCCTGCCCTACTACAGTCTCTGAAGTATCAGAAAAGCTAATAGGAACATCACCTAAGCATGCTTTTATTTAAATAAAAAACTCTAGAAGTGTGTATTATTATGCAATATAATGAATGAATGATAAGTCAATATAGAGTGAAGGGCAGGAATTGCACTATCTTTTCTGCTTTTGGACAGCAGCAGCTTCTGTGAGAACGAGGCTCTTGGCTTTTTTTTTTTTTTTTTTTTTTTTTTTTTTTTTTTTTTTTTTTTTTTTTTTTTTTTTTTTTTTTTTTTTTTTTTTTTTTTTTTTTTTTTTTTTTTTTTTTTTTTTTTTTTTTTTTTTTGCTTTAGTTAGATGATAAAATTAGAAGATAGGAGTGGGGTCAAAAAAATTAGAAGGTAATAGAAATCCATCTCACAATAAGGTACTGCACTTGTGTGTAAAAGTAATAAACTTGGGCTCTGAATTTTTGCCTTTTCTTTCCATGAGTACAGAATATTATGCTAGGTTTGTTAACTGATTTCTTGCCACTGGTTTCTAATGCTGGGAGTTTAAGTTCTTAATGTTAACGGTCCTATGTCAGTGAGCTATTTCTTTTAATTAGTTCTTCAGAAAATCTTTCTGCCAAATTTTATCATGTATGTGAACTTTTAATTCAAACAAATTATTTACCTAACACATTCAGTGACATTTATTGAATGATGTTCTACTCTATCATGGGCTATTTTATAGATGATGGGGCCATAAATATGAACAAAATATTCATTGTTAAAAAAATAAGATGATAGAATTTGGACTTAGCCACACTTACATTGAGTGGTTTTAGAGAAGTCATGGGTACCTAGCAGAGACTTTGTTGTGCAAAGTTCACTGGCCATGAACACATAGCTTCATTCCATCTAGTTTATTTGTCAGATTCAGAGAATGAATAGTAAGACATTGCTTTGACTCCTGAGAACTTAGCCCTAGGCTTTCCTTGACTCTTTGGAACTTGGTATCAATTTTATTTCTGTTAATTACAGGAATTTTTTCATATTTGTAGTCCTGCTAACTAAAATAAAACTTATATTAGACCTAGAAATTAAAAAAAATAATTCACCTGTTTTAAAAAGCATCAATCATAAAGAATGTATTTCAAGAATTTTTTGCCATATTAAATATATGAATAGTATATAAAATGTTTATAGTTTTAAAATGTAATTTATGTTTTAAAACATTCAAAACATTGAAAATGTATGTAAAGATATATATCATATTTATTATGCATATATTTTTCTACCTAGTAGGATGGTTAGACACCTTTTAAATCTTTCATGTTGCAAACTTTTGCCCCACAAGTAGCTGAATCCTCGTGGTCATCAGTTGCTATTTCAGAGGCTGTAGAAAAGGTTAAGTTACTCTTTAGCATTGGAGGTTATCTGGCTGGAAGCTATTCTGAACTTCTTTGAAAGGAATTTTATGTAACATTGTTGAGCAAGTTGATCTAATTTGCTTTCATACGCCACATTTCTATGTGTGAAGCATGGTTCTAAGAATTTAAAAATACTATTTTAAATATGAGGAAATTTAGAAAACATTGGATTGAAAAAAAGTATAGCTGAGTAGATAGGTGGCTTAAAAGATATGTCCCTGTCCCCTAACTATGAAGACTGATCTTAAGCACCAATGTAAATTAAATATTGGGTAGGTGTGACAGCTTTCCTGTAATCCTAGCACTGTGCAGGAGAAGACAAATGATCAATCCCCAGCGCAAGCTGGCTACCTAGACTAGTTAGATCTGTGAGCTCTGGGTTTAAAAAGAGACCTTGCTTCAGTAAGTAAATAGAGTATGATCAAGGAAGACAACTTATGTCAAACTCCGGTCTCCAGATGCACTCACACACAGAGGTGTATCTATATGTGAACATGCATACCATCTTCACTCCCTCACTTACAGAGAAAGTAATTTGCCTGAGTTTATACCACTAGTAAGTATAGTGATGGGGTTTTAATGCTGTGGCCTAGTGATTGATTACTTAGCCTGATCACAGCAAGTTTTTGTTTTGAAAGGAGACTCCTTATTGCTTTGGGTCCTCTTAATACTTGTTCCACATCACCAACATTATTTGCTTTGAATTCTCTTAATGCCCTGAATGAATTAAGAAAGTATTTAAAGAACTTCTCAGTGGTTCCCTGTAGTCATCCACGTGTTTCAAGAACATCTGTGCTTTATTTCTACAGAGGCACATAATATGTTTCTGGGCAAATAGCATAGACTTATTTTGACCATCTTCTTCTAATATGACTATTTTCTCATCTGCAGGTTTTAAATGCACAGAGAGCAGGATACAAAGCAGCCATAGTTCACAATGTAGACTCTGATGACCTAATTAGCATGGGATCCAACGACAGTAAGTACAGGTATCACTTTTCCTGTCTCCTGATTGACAGATCATTTGAAATTAAAGTTAACAGAATTTATTCTTTTATTTTCTGTTCAAACAGTAAAGTTTATTTCTTATCAGATAATTCCCAGTTGTTAGCCTTCATGGAGTTGTTGTGGGGTATTCACCAGAGAAGACTGCTCAGACATGGGTTTAAGACAGTAGAAATTATTAGCAGGCTGTTTGGATCCCACTGTAGCCCTATGACTTCTTTGGGATGAGCTTTTAGCACAAAAAATATGCTCTGGATTGGCATACTTCAGTTAACAAAAACAGTTATCTAGAAACAGAACTACAGAAGCTGAGAAGGAAGGTCAGTGTATCTAGAGGCTTTCCTAGAACTATGGACTTTGATGAATTATTAGATATTTATTTTAGTTTAGGTAGGTGCTTGCTGTCTATGCACTGAGTTTTACAGCCTGAGTGGAATGTCCATTATGGAGTCAATTGTGCTAAGATCTTGGGCCTTACTAAGGTCTGAGGTCCTGTTAGAGGATAATTTTAATTTCCAACTGAGGTAGAATTGACTTGTCCTTTTTCTGAGCAGTTAAGGATGTTTTTTGTTTGTTTTTAGCTTAGGTGTTTATTGATTTGTAGATATTTACTTCTAAAAAGAATTCAAAAGCCATAAACAGTGATTTAATTACTTGTGAAGACTACCATAGAAGACCTATAAGATAGCTTAGTGAGCAAAAAGCATTATTGTCAGGACTGACGACCTAAGTTCAATCTTCTTAAACCACATAAGGGACAGAATCTATCATCTCTACATGCATGCTGTAAGATGAGCATGTGGGTGCATGTGTATACACGCGCGCGCGCACACACATTCACACACACACACACACAGAAAGAGGGAGAGAGAGAGAGAGATAGAGAGAGAGAATAAAAATTAAGAAATGCAATAGAACCATTTTGTAATTTATTTAGATAAACACAACATTAAATTTTAAGATGTAAAGATAAAGTACCTACTATATTCTGGTGAAATTTCAAAGCTATATATGTGCTTTCTTTTATATATTTTGTGCACATGCATGCTTCTGTGTGTGTGTGTGTGTGTGTGTATGTGTATGTGTGTTTGTGAGAGAGAGAGAGAGAGAGAGAGCGCAACTACTTCAGGTATCTTTTCCTATTGCTCCCTACTGTATTTTTTTTATAGATGTGATGTTTTCTGCATTTGTGTCTGTGCACCACATGTGTACTGCATCTGCAGATAACTAGAAGAGGGCATCAGCTCCCCTGGAACTGGAGTGTAGTCAGTCAGTGTGAGCTGCCATGTGGATGCTAGGAATAGAAGATGAGTCCTGTGGAAGAGCAGGCATGTACTCTTGACTGCTGGACCATCTCTCCAGCCCTCCCATCTCATTTCTTTGAGATTTTCCACTGAACTTGGAATGTACTGATTAGCTAGATTGCTGCCCAGCAAGCCCCAGGGAACCCTCCTGTCCCTGTCTTCCACTGCAGGAATTGCAGTGCTAATTGTAATAGGTGCTAGACAACCAAACTTCATCTCCCTAAATACAGCAAACATCTTATACATGAAACTATTTCACTCGTGTGTGTGTGTGTGTGTGTGTGTGTGTGTGTGTGTGTGTATATGCATGTATGTATGTATGCATGTATGCATTCTCGCTTGCCTGCCTGCCTTCCTTCCTCTTCCTCCTTTTTTTTAAGACAGGGTCTCTCTATGACTTTCTGGCTGTCCTGGAACTCACTAAGTGGGTCAGACTGGCCTAGAACTCACAGAAATCTGCTTGCCCTTGCCTCATGTGCCACTATGCCTAGTTTCCCACATACTTTCTTCTATCATTTGGTCATTTACATCACATGGGTATATACTTAATTTTTATTTCAAATGAGGATTTTTAAAATTCTAAATATTAGCTCACATGGAAAATGAGCCAATCTTAGGAACTAACAAGCATTTTTTTTTTTTTAATGATTTGTTATGTTTTTGTTTTGAGATAGGGTACTATGTAGCCACAGTGAACTCATATAGATCTGCATCTGCTTGTCTCTGCCTTTAGGGTGCTATGATTAAAGGTGGGAGTCACCATGCTCAGCCACCCAGTGAGTTTTTTAAAAGCTGTATCCTTGACTCAGTGTAGTTTCCACTACTCAGAACTATCATGTTTTTTTTTTTTTTTTTTTTTAGCTAGAATCTTTTTTGAGAACTTCATGTATGAGTTCTGCCCTTACATCATTTCTATCCCCCTCTTCTCTCTAGCCTCTCTTGTTTTCTCATTCCCTCTTCAATTTATGATTTCCTGTCTTCTAATTGTTATTATTTTACTCACACATACAGCCTGCTGAGGTGTTTAGTATTGTTTGTATATACATGTAATT
This sequence comes from Sigmodon hispidus, assembly GCA_004025045.1. Lineage (NCBI taxonomy): Eukaryota > Metazoa > Chordata > Mammalia > Rodentia > Cricetidae > Sigmodon > Sigmodon hispidus. The sequence continues at coordinate 51,046 of PVIH01011047.1, forward strand.
AGGGCTGACCACTTGGGCTTGGACAGCCTCGTTCTAGAGAAAACTTACTTTCTCTCTCTCTCAGCAGCCATTGATTGCCTACAGGTGGAGCCTTGTGAAGTTTTCCCATCAGTGTTGACATGTCAGTGGTTTTGTTTGGGCAGTCATATTTCATGAGTACAGTTTTCCTCTCTTGTCAAAAAGATATTATCTTGCATCAGACATCTTGTTCCTCTTGTGTTTTAGGATCTTTCTGCCTCTTTTTACTTAGTTTTCTTGAACCTTAGGTATAGAGATTGTGTTGTAGATGTGTCATTTGAGATTTGGCATTTCACTGTCACTAGCTCTGTATTTTGATCAGTTGTGGATCTCTGTAGTAACCTCTATATGCTGCAAAAAGAAGCTTCTTTGATGAGGGGTGAGTGCCCTCTTACCTGTGGGTATAAGCATAAGTGCCTAGGAAGTAGTTAGAGAGTGTGCTGTTTTAGGAAAGTGGCTGTAGTAGGTTTTCCACTAGTCCATGACCTCCCCAGTAATGGGTGGTTGGCTAGGTGTAGTGGGATTATTTTACTACATTGTAAATAATTGTCCTGCCTACTACTTTAATGAAAATACTGATTGACTGAAAGCAAACAGGAAGTGTGGGCGGGGCTACCAGACTAAGAAAACTTTGGGAACATTTCAGAGCAAACAGAGATACAGCAGAGATGCCAGGAGATGCAGAGAAAGAAGTTGAAATGCTGCTACAGAACCTCATGGCTGAACAAGATAAGAATCATGGGTTGAGATAAGATGAAGGAGTTAGCAAGTTATGTGCCTGGGCCCTAGGTCAATCAACATAAAATTACTGTGTCTGTGTGTCTCTGTGGGTCTGCTGGACTGCCAGACTGAGGGATTACCAGTTAATCCTCTGGTCTAGACCTGAAAGTCTGGACCAGAAACCTAATACTTGAGCCAGGTTTGCAGTACTAGGCACGAAGTCTGTCCTATTGAGCAGACAGACTGTAAGTTTCATTAGAGAGCTGTTGGTTAGCCCCTGAGAACATATGCCATTGTTATACCATTGTTGTGCACCAGACTATAGATTTGACTGTTTTCTTTTCCCACTTTAAAATACCCTCCTTTATCTTTAAAAAAAAATTTAATTGGTACATTCTAACTCAGAAGCATTTCTGATCTCTGCACTATTGGCAAAATAAAAGATGACATTCTTTGGTCAGAATTCTAATTAAAACTCAAGCTCTTTATTAAAGTGAGGACTATTGTGTATCTTTCCCTGTATCATAGCTTAGTAGATGTTATTTCTAATTATATGTCAATAGCATCAAGTAAAGTCTTCACTTTATCACAGCATCTTCATGAAAGAATAAAATCTCTTACAAATATAATATAATTCTAAGCTTTCTCAAAATAAAATTTAGGGACTGGTGATATGGCTCATTGTGTAAAAGTATTTTGTTGGCCTGAGCAATCTGATTTCAGTCCTTGGAACCTGTGTGACTTGCCAGTTGTGATAATGTGCATCTAAAACCCCAGCACTCCTACAGTGAGATGGGAAGCAGAGACAGAAAATTCAACCAGAAGCCCATGAGCTAGCTAGCCCTGCAGTACACACCCCTGCAGAAATAATAAGAAAGTGAAAGAGAATTATATTAGTCTGGATTCTTTAGAAGACAAAATTTATAGAATGAGTCTCTTTTTATATATAGAAAGAGGATTTATTAGAATGGCTTCCAGGATAGCCGAGCTAGTCCAAAAATGTCTGTCTACCAATGAAAGGTCTAAGAGTCCAGTTCAGCTCAGAGGCTGGATATCTTAGCTGGTCTTCATTATACGCTGGAATTCCAGAGAAGTAAGTCCTAATGCTAGTGAAGGTATGGACTTGTTAGTGAGAATGAGAACAAGCAAACAGCTCAAACTTTCTTCTTCCAAACAAACAAAAAGGAACCATCTCTTAATTCATAGATAATGAATCTGCTTTTTAAATGAGTAACATTAAAAAGATTTTTTTGCTATCTTATTATTTTATTATCTTTTATTATTTAAAACAATTCAAAATTTAAATATTTTGTTCACATTTCCCCATCTCTCAAGTTGTTCCTTATCTTTTCCCACTCCCTACCTACTCAACGTTAAGTTCTTTCTCAGAGGACAAAACCTGATATGATAACTTTCCCTTGTAAACCAAGAAAACAAAACACACAAACCCAATACCACCAAACTGAAACCAAGTAAAAGCAGATAGGAAAACTGTGGGATCCAATTATATGTTGATCACCTGTTTCTGAACATTGAGGCCTATCCTGAAGTATTTGATATATACCTAGTAAAAAGTGATATTCTGTTTCCCAACAGGTATAAGTGACAATTCAGTTGTTAACCTTTACCCTAGTGGCTAGGTGTTCATTCATTCATTCATTTTGAAAAATATAACAAAATAAAACAAAAAATATCACATTGAAGTTGGACAGTACCAACCAATAGAAAGAAAGGAGCCGAAGAGAATCTGGCACAAGAACTAGAAACCTGTATGTTCAAACACTCAGGAACTCCACTAAAAAAGAAACAGGAAGCCATAATTTTGGGGTATTCACTAGAGAAGACTGCTTGAAACATAGGTTTAAGGTTTATTCTTTATTAGTCAGCCAGTGACTCCACTGGATGCTCAGTCCCAGTGTAGCCCTGAGCCTTTCTCAGAGTGGGCTTTTAAGTATAACACCCATGTGTTAGGGTTAACATACTTCAGTTAACAAGACCAGTTAGCTAGAAGCAGAACTACAGAAACCAAAAAGCAAGGTTAGTATATTTAAAGACTTTTCCAGAACTATGGACTTCGATGGATTAGGTGTTTTAGTTTTGGCAGGTGGTATTATCTATGTTTTACAGCCTGACTCCACCATGGAGTCAATTGTGCTAAGGTCTAGGGGCTCTGTTGTAATAATATATACAAAGGACCTGATGCAGACCCATGCAGGCCCTATGCATGCTGCTTCAAATCTCTGAATTCCTATGCTCGTGTTGATTTAGGTGGTCTTGTTTTCTTAGTGTCCTCTGTCCCCACTGGGTCTTACACTCTTCCACCTCCTCCTGTGGTATACTGCCTGCAAGATATGTGTAATGGGGCCACAAGACTTGTAAAAATAAGTGACCAGTCACTGATTTGACTTAAGGCTACTCCACGAGATGGATCTCATACCTAACACTGCCTGGGTGCCAAGAATCTGAGGCTAGATAGCCCAGGGACCTAGGCAAAAACCAAATAATACTGAGCTAAATAAGCAAAACATGCAGTGCTAAGCAACTCCCCGTGATAGTTTGCTATACTCTGTGAGGACCTTGTTCAGCCATCGTCTAGAGAAACTTCCTCCATCAGAGAAGTTCCTGAAGCAGATAGGAATAAACAGAGACCCACAGCCAGACATACATTATGCAGAGATTGAGAGACCATGGAACACTCAACACTAAAGGGGCTATCTCCATTGAAGCCCTCCCCTAAGAGGTTTTTATGTGTTTCTGCTGATTTTCTTACCTGAATAGGAGGTAATTTTAAAAACAAAATTCTTTTTGTGGTGGCATTTTACTTTGACTTTAAATATGGAGATTAGGGCCATGTTTCTTGGAACACCGCTCAAGAGGTCAGAAGCTAGCTCTGCTGTAACCTCTAGGAAGAAGGTGGAACTCCCTTAGTTCCTTGTCTCATGCCAGCTAATCCCATGACCAGAGTCATGGTGTTGTTTGTTAGACTTCTTTAAAGTGGCCTTACAATGGTGGCTTGTTTCTTGCTTGGATTTGGGTATGTAAAGTAAAAATTTTCTTCTTTATAGTAGTTAGGTATTCTGTGGGAAGGAAGCCTAAAATGTTGTTCTCTTCTTTGTTCTTTGATAAAGTTTTATCTATAGAAGAGGAAATCAAATGGAAATATTAAAGATTAAAAACTGTCTCTACCTTGTAATACTGTTGAGAGAACTAAATGAACATGTGTATGAGAAACACCCCGTGTCATGTTATGTGGCTTCTGAACACTTTGGTGGTAGTGTGAACCTGCAGTCTGTCAGAATTTGGATGGGATTGTTTCCAATTGCATTTGCTGCTGTTAGAGAGAACCTTAAACGTTGGCTTTTTACAAATAAACTCACTATTCTTTTACACAGTTGATGTATTAAAGAAAATTGACATTCCATCTGTCTTTATTGGTGAATTGTCTGCTAATTCCTTGAAAGATGAATTCACATATGAAAAAGGGTAAGTAATGAATATCAAAAAAATCCTTTAACTTCAGATTGTTTCTGTTACAGAATTCAGTTACGGAATTATGTAACTTTAGATATATTGATTACACATGTGAACAACTTTACTCTTTCTCTCTAACTTTTCTATCTCAAGTTGCTTTCTGTAATCTAAAAGCATTGGCAATACCCTTAACACCATGCTAATCGGTAGAGCTAGTGGGTATCTTTGCTTTAAGAATTCTGGCTTTTAATTGTATTAAGAATCAGTTTTACTTTATTTTTTAAAACACAACTGTCTATTTATTTAACCACTGTTAAAAGTAATAGCATGTTAAGGGACTGGAGAGATGGCTTAGAGATTGAGAGGGTATACTGCCCTTGTGGAGGACTCAAGTTCAGTTTCTAGCATGCATATCTATATGTAGTACTGGAGCTGATTACAGGTTGTTTTCTTGATGATTGTATAAATAGAAGACTCTGATGTGTGGTTCTCAAGGCTCTGTACTTAGTTGGCTGATGGTGACTGTCAGAAAGAGACTAAGCAGGGGTATGTGTGTCAACAGGGGGGTTGGGAAATTAACAAGTTGTTTTGACATGTAGACTTTGATATCAGGTTTAAATTAACCTGAAAACACACACATAGAATAAACCTTATTTCCTTCATTATTCATTTTTTTCTGCTTCAAAGGTCAAATATTATTTTTAAAACCTATGGAGTTTATAGTATTTAGGCATGGTCATGGAAGGCAATGTGGTAAGATATTACTAAAATTGTCCAAATACCTCTCTTTCTCTCTCTCTCTTTTTTTCTTTTTTTCTCCAAATTGAGATCTGGGGTGAATCTGTAGGTTGAGATCTGGCAGATACAACCTAGACAATAGTTCTCAAACATGTAGTCATTGTCACCACGTCTACCATTAGCAGTGTGAATAGGAAAGAATGGTAGTTTGAATTTGTATTGAATTTATGTTTCAGTTAGGTTCATATTGCTGCGATGAAGCATCATAACCAACAACAATTTGGGGAGGAAATGGTTTGTTTTTTTTTACATTTCCACGTAACAGTGCTATTCCAGGGAAGACATGGCAGGAACCTGGAAGCAGGAACTGATGCAGAGGCCATGAAGGGCCAGTGTTTACTGACTTGCTCCTAATGGCTTGCTCAGCCTGCTTTCTTATAAACCCCAGTCAGGACCACCTTCTCAAGGATAGCACCACCCACAATGGGCTGAGCCCTTTCACATCAATCACTGGTTAAGAAAATGTTCCATATAGGCTTACCTATGACCAATCTTACAGGTTTTCTGAATTGTAGTTCTCTCTTCCCAGATAACTCTAACATGTATGAAGTTAACAATAAATTATTCAGGACAGCCTATAATTCAAGATGCTTAAAATACCTTATTTAGACTTCACATAATGTCTTAGCCAGACTAAAATGATTTGAAATGTGTGGCAGGCTAACAGGAATAGGACATGTAGAATTTAAGGTTTAGAATCCAGACCACTGAATCTCATCAATGTATCTGGGAATGTCTCTAATGAATCCCAGATCATTTTTTTTCTTAAAGTGTGTTAATTTTTACTTTATTGGAACTTCTTGATTTGCTTTTTTAGCTTGTTTTTCTTGCCTAGCAAGTTATTTCTGAGCAATTCATCATGTTAAATCACTAAACAGTGTTTGTCTTGTTATATGGGAGAAAATGTATCTGTGTAAGCCATATGCGCAAAGAAAAGTAAAAGACAGAGTAGAAGTGTAAGCATCCTACTGAAAGATATTGAGAAGTTATCATTGATTAAAGTTAGCTATAGAGTAATCTGGCTCTTGGACACCAGTACTGTTAATCTATGTCAGAGGGGGTTGGTAGTGATGTCCCAGAAGACCAATGGCTCACACAAGTAGTACCATTGGTGTGCTGCAGAGGATTTGTGACCAGAACTGGAAAATTATTTTCTGAAATGGTCTTTTGCTAGAAGAGATGATCAAATAGGTTCAAAACCTGCTGCTGCTTTTTCCTTTCTAGACCAGTGCTATTACCACTTAGGTATTTTATACAAACCTACAAAAAATGCATGTGAAATAATTTATTATTATTTATTCTGCTGAAAAGTTAGACTTGTACTCTAGCAATTCTAGCAAATTTTTGGAGGGTATTTTCAGTTTTGGGGAGAAATCCCTGGTATTGTTTACATTTGTTACAGTTTAAGTGAATTCCTTAGATGCAAATTTGACAAATGATAGCAGTAAAAACAGCTTGGAAATAAAAATATTCATTTTTTATAAGTTCTATAGAATCCTTAAGACCTCTTTTAGTGGGAAAAGAAGCAACTTATTCCTATTTTCTTTTATACTAAGTGTTATTACTTTACCTGAACTGTGTATGTGGCATATGTACCCATGCAGTGAGTATCAGGGTAACAAAACCTTCACAGTGCTGAGCATTGTATACCCCTCCTAAGGTATATAAGGATAGTTGTAAAGCAATGCTTTCATATCATGTAAAGTGTAGCCATTCATAAAATAGTGAACTTAATTCTGATCATTGTTTTCATCTGATAGGGTTCTGTCTGTTTTGTAATAATGATGTCCCAGTAACCAACAGCATGGCTATAGCAAAGAAAAATGAGATAGATACGTAATACCTTCTGATTCCCATCCCCACAACATACAGTTTTAGCTAAACACTGGAGAACATAGAAGCATACAAGAAATCACTGTTAGGAATTTCTTGAGATTTTTTTTTCATGCCACATCTCATGGATGAATGCAAAGGGTACAGGGGCTGTGTCTATTGTGCCAGTAAGGAGGAGGGGGTAAAATTTGTGTCAGTAATTCATCCAGAGCAGTGATTCTCAACCTGGGGATCATGACCCCTTTGGGTTAAAACATCAGATGTTCTGCATATCAAATATTTACATGATGACTCATTACAGTAGCAAAATTACAGTTATGCAGTAGCAATGAAATAATTTCATGGTTAGGGATCATTACAACATGCCTATATTAAGGGGCCACAGCATTCAGAGGGTTGAGGACCACTGTTCTAGAGTGTTTTATTTTTAAAAAAGTAAGATGTATTTATTTTTATTTTATACTCATGAGTGTTTGCCAGCATATACATATGTGAATTGTGTATATGTCTGATGCCCTGGAAGGTCAAAAGAGGACATTTAATCATCTAGCTGGAGTTAGAGGTGGTTGTGAGTCATTCAGTGGAGATGCTAGAAATTAAACGTTGTTCCTCTGCAAGAGCAGCAAGCGCTCTTTAGACTCCATGGAGTTCTTTTTTTAAAAAAAATTTATTTTTATTTTATGTGAATTGGTGTTTTGCCTGCATGTATAGCTGTGTAAGGGTGTCAGATCTTGGAATTACAGACAGTTGTCAGCTGCCATGTGGATTCTGGGAATCAAACTCAGATCCTCTGGAAGAACAACAGTCAGTGCTTTTAACCACTGAGCCATCTCTTCAGCCCCTTTATGGAGTTCTTCTTCTTCTTTTTTTTTTTTTAATCAATCTCTTTTTATTTTCTTAATTCTGAATCTATGGAGTTCTTAATGTTGATGGAAATAGTGAATGAGGTAGAGGTTCTTTTGTGCTGCTGGAGGTGCTACTGGCTTGTCTGTTTGTTTGTTTAAGGTTTATTATCTTATTTTCTCTTTGTTTTTTTTTTCCTTGAATGTATGTGTGTATGTTCACCATGTGTGTGCCTAGTGCCCACGGAGGTCATAAGAAGGTGTTGGATCCCCTATAACTGGAATTATGGATGGTTATGAACCATCATGTGGGCACTGGAAATCAAAACCAGATCCTCGCCAGTAGCAGCAAGTACTCCTAAGCACTGAGCCATCTCTCTAACCCTAGAATTGTTTTTTTTAATGCTGATATTACATATAAAATACAACTTTTGCATAGCTTATTGTGTAGTGATTTATATTTAATGAAATTAATCTGGAATATCAGAGGACAGAGCCATCTCTCCAGCCTTTTTTGTTTTTGAGTCAGAGTTTTCTGTGTAATAATCCTGACTGTCCTGGAACTTGCCAGGTTGCCTTTGAATTCAGAGAGATCCTCCTGCCTCTGTTTCCCCAAGTGCCACCACTGCCTGGCTTTCATAGCTTAGCTCTGAGGTTGACTCTCTGATATTCCAGATTAACTTTATTAAATATATATATATATATATCACATTATTGCATTCAGTAAATAATACTTCTCTAGGGGTTATTCTGAAAATGTGCAAAATAGACTTAAAAAATGTGAGAAGTGTCCCTTAAACTAGTGTTTTTAACCTTCCCAATGCCGTGACACTTTAGTACGCTTTTCATGCTGTGGTAACCCCCAACCATAAAATTGTTTTCATTGCTACTTCAAACTGTAATTTTGATACTGTTATGGATCATAATGTAAATATCTATGTTTTCTGATAGTCTTAGGTGACTACAGGGTTGTCCAGCCTTAAATTGGTCTGAACCCACAGGTTGAGAACCACTATTTTAAACTATGTAAGTCTTATTGTAGAAAATGAGTTGTACAGAGTAGATTTGGTTTTCGTGCCTATGTCAATTTTTTTTTTGTTTTTAAATAATGTAACTTGATAAATGTTACTAATTCTCAATTACTAATTTTTCTTTCATTTAGGGGCCACATCATCTTAATTCCAGAACTGAGTCTTCCTTTGGAGTACTATCTGATCCCCTTCCTCATCATAGTGGGCATCTGCCTCATCCTGATAGTCATTTTTATGGTAGGTCATTTAACTTCTAATAATTATAAAACATACTATAAGTAGATCAAAAAATTAAGTAAGAGAAGCCTTATATGAAAGAGTATGTATTGAGTATAGCTATTTATATAAAGTTCTAGAGAAGGCAGATACAGTGTTAAAAAAAAAAAAAAAAAAAGCAAGCAAGCTAACAGTAATTCTGTATGGGGACCTGGGGATAAGTAGAGGGTTACTCCGAAGAGGAGGGAACTTTCCCAGGTGAGAACTATGTTCTGTATCTAGACAGAAATTTAGGGTACACAAATGCATAGCATTTGTTTGAATCTATTAAATTGATATATACACAGTATTTGGGAGGACATACACTGTTATATATAACTTAGCTTGGATTGTATTCTATAAAACTAAGGAGGGCAGGAGAGATGGCTCAGTGGTAAAGAGCACTGGTTATTTTACAGAAGACCTGGGTTCAGTTCCCATCACTCACATGGTGGTTCACAACCATCTGTAACTCCAGTTCCAGGCAGGTCTGATGCCCTCTTCTGATTCTGTGGGCACCAGGCAAGCACGTTGTACACACATATACATGCAGACAAAACACTCATACGCTTTAAAACAAAAAAACTATGGAGAAAGAAAAGTAAGATGTATTGATTGGCACCTAGAAATGTAGTGTCTGTCATTTGTGGAGTATGTATATTGGCATTATCAGCACATTCTCGAAATTCACCTAGAAGTGAATTTGAGAAAATTCATAATAAAATGTAAACAAAGAATATTATGAGTACTTGAGGTAAAGAGATGATGCATTGCTTCTCTAAGACCATCATAACCAGAGTACAGTTTCAGGACTCTGGGTCTGTGAGGTCCAGGTGATTTTCAAAGTTATACTACACTAATACTTGCCTATGTAGCTCCTGATTTTTTCTTTTTTTAAAAATAGTGCTTCACTGGTCTGGAACTCACTGTGTAGACCAGGCTGGCCTCTGTGGTGATATATTACATATTTAATAAAAATAGCCTGAAATCTCAGAGGACAGAGCCAAGCCATGAAGGTCAGGGAGTGGTGGATGACCCATACTTTTAATCTCAGCACTTGGGTGGCAGAGATCCTCTGGATCTCTGTGAGTTCAAGACCAAATGGAGCCAGGAGATAGTGGCACATGCCTTTAATCCTAGCTTTAGAAATGTTGAACCAGGAAATAAAAATAGCTGGGCAGAGGAAAAATTTATAAGAGAGAGAAATGCTCCCCTTTTGGCTGTGTGCCCTGCCAGTCTGAGGACTGAAATATCAGAGAGATAGAGAACAAACCATAGAGCTCATCAGGCTGAGCAGGGTAAGTCCTATCTTCATGGGTCCTCAGTCTGACTGGTTGCTCAGATAGAATGGCTGAACTTCTTCTCCTGCCTGATATTTCTTCTCCCCACCCTAGCTATATTACTTCCTGGATTAACTCTCCTAGAATTAGGATTAAAGGTGTGAGCTACTACTGCCTGGTTAGGCCCTGAACTCATAGGGATCCAGATCTCTGTCTCCTGAGTGATGGGATTAAAGGTGTGAGTTACCACTCCCCGATCTTGGCTCTGTGGGTCGTTCTGTCCTCTGATAATACAGACTATTTTTCTTCTTTCTTTTTTCTTACATATGTATGTCTGTATGGTATATGTATGTAATACATGTATGTGAGTGTGTAGGTGTATGCTCCTATGTGTGTACATGTAGAGATCAGAGGAAGATGTGGTGTCTTTGTCTATAACTCTATTCCTAGTCTCAAATTAAACTAAAAGCTCACTGTTTTAGCTAATTTAGCTGGTCAGTGAATTCTGCCTTTCTTTGCCTATTAATGCTGGTGCTACAGGCATATGTGGCCATGTCTGCAGCTTTTTATATGGATGATAGGTACTCAAACTCTGCTTCTCATGCTTGCACAGCAAATGCTCTATCTTGCTGAGCTATCTACCCAGTCTTTAGCTACCAGCTGTACAGGTCTACAGTACTAGATGTGGATTTTTCTCCTGGGATTAGATCTCAAATCCAGTGAGGAAGTGGTGAGTTACCTCCATAGTGGCATCAGATACATCAGTGAGCACATCTTGCTTGCCTGCTCAGTAGTATACTATACAAGGTGTACTGAGTATACTTTGCTGAATAAGACTGTCGAGGGCAACTCTTCCCCAGAAGCCTGAATAGCATTGCCCACTACTATAAGTTCTGGAAAACAGGTAGGAAGCTTCCATGTCAATTTAATGTGTTTATGTATTATGTATGACCAGAGTGTGTGGCAACGTCAGCAATAAGGTAGGCAACCAACAGCAGTGGAAGTAGCCTGTATTGTTCTGTACGCCTCAAGGGATGCCCACTCATGAGATGATAGCCCATACTGGCTCTGGAATTTGCAGTTGATAATCTATGGCTTCTAAGAGTGTTCTTTTTTACTATAGAAGATACCTTCATTCAAACTTCCAAGTTTTTACGCATGTATATATTGTTTGCTAAACATATTCCTCTTTATAATCCTCACTTTTTTCTCATGTCTCTCCCTTCCCATTGGTCTGTTTTGTCCCCTTAAACCAAACTGACTTTTAAATTGTATGTGTATGTATAAATTCATAATTTTATATATCTGCATAAAACTGAGGAACCACAAGTGCTGTGTATTTGTCCACAATTAGCTTTTCTTAAACTATTATGTTCAGTTTGCATCCATTTTCCTGAAAATGGTATAACTATTGGCTAAAAAAGATGTGTGTGTGTGTGTGTGTGTGTGTGTGTGTGTGTGTGTGAGTGAGTGAGTGAGTATTACATTGTTTTATCTTTCATATGATTTTTAAGTCTATTTTCTCTTTTTCTGTGAATAATGAGAATGGTGTTAGAATTTTGGTAAAATTACATTGAGTCTGTAGATTCTCAGTTGAAGTACTCTATTTTCGTGTGTGTGTGTGTGTGTGTGTGTGTGTGTGTGTGTGTGTGCATGCACACACCACATTCCCTATGCCTTAAGTTCTTATCTCAGCTCCTTGTATGCTGTGGACTCTTAGGTTGCTCTCTTGAATGCGTTCCAGCAATCTTGAATATTGTTATGCTAATTTATTTTTCTTTATGATATTTGAATCTACTGATTGCTAAACTGTGTCCTCATCTCTTACATTCTTTCTTCTCTTTGTTCAAGTACTTTATTGGTGCTTCCCACAGTGTATTTTCTTTCTTTCTTGAAAATTTTAATTATTTATAGTTTCCAAAATCTAGATTTTTTTTCTGACCTTGTTTATCATATTATGTGTGATTTTTCATCCATATTGCTAACTTTCTGATCTTTCCCTCTCTTGCTGATTTTCCTCTCCAGGTTTTGAATTGAGTTAGTCTGCATGTTTGTGTTGTATTCCAAGTTACTGATCATTTCTACTTCTAAACTTTTGACATTTTCATTCAGCATTTTAAGTATGTTTCACTTCAGTGGCTGATAATCTAGGATATTTTAATGGGGTCATGCTGCCCTAATATTTCTTGTGTATATGTTATATAATTGTTTCTTTAGATTGCTAGATTTATTTGGGGACTCTTTTCTTGAAGGCTCAACCCTCAGCACCACTCAGAGGAGACAACCAACAGTTTCAAACTTTATGAGATATGGAAATAGATTAGATCCTAGCCCACTTGATCACTGATAATCATAAAACAGGGAATGGGAAAACTAAGTCTGAATGTGCTGTGGAGAATTGCTTTAGATAATTATAAAAATGATAAGTGAGTAAAATGAAGAAGACAGAAAAAACAGAGCAGAAGCAAAATTAAGTAAAAAGAAAAAAGACAAGTGGACAATAATGTTCTAGAAGGGAGGAGAAAAAGGCATGACATTACAAACATCTCAAGAGCAGAAAGATTTCATAGTGATGACAAGAAAAAAAATTAGATAAAGTAATAAAATGTAAAAGCTTGGGCAGGCAAGATGGCTTAGAGAGTGAGGGTGCGTGTTACAAAGCCTGACAATCTGAGCTCGATTCCTGGGACCCACATGGTGAGAGGAGAGAACCAGCTCCTGTATATTGTCCTCTGACTTCCACATGAACACTGAAGCATGAGTGTGCCTAGACATAAACACACACACAATCGCTTTCTCACATACACCAGATACATGTGAGTTTCTACAAGATAAAATGGTATAGTACAGAGAAGGAAAGGAGGAAACATGGCAGGAGGGGCAAGACAGGAAAAGAAAAAGATCATCTAACAATGGAAGAAACCACAGACAAAAGGTGAAGAATGTACAAAGGGAATTAAAAAAAAATCAGCATTCCCTGCTAAAACTGATATGAAAAAGAAAGAACTCAAATGAAAACAGGGACTGGGGAGGTGGCTTGTTCAGCAGAGTGCCTGAAGCACAGCAGAAAGACCAGTTGTAGCTCAGCATCCAGAAGCTCTTTTCTGTAATCTCAGTGCTGGGGGGTGAAGATGAAGATGATCCCTGACGCCCATCTAACCCCAAATGTGAGCTCCAGTTTCACTGTGAGACCCTGACTCAGAAAGACAAAAAAAAGGTAGACTTGAGGAAGAAACTTTTTTTACCTCTGACCTCCACACGCATTTATACATGTGCATCAGGACACACACACACACACACACACACACACACACACACACACACACACATGTGCATACACATGAACATGTACATACACATACAGACTAAAAGAAAGAAAAATTGGAAGCACGGTAGGAGTCTTAAAACTTGGAGATTACTAGTTATATGCATGAGGTGGGGGTGGAGGTCACTTACGGAGGGTTGAACTTGTAGCCTCTTGTCATTCATGTGATTTCTGCTGATGTGGAGTCTGTTGTTCAAGGGTCCATTGTTCACCAAAAGTGTCTCCACTAGTGTAACTTCTGTTATGTACCAGGGGCCTCTCTGCTGGTCGTAGTTAGGTTAGCAGACTGTGGGCTAGGCAAGTTCCCTCACTCTCTGGAGATTCCCAAGATTATATCCAAGAGGGTGGCTCATGTTTTAGCAGGGGGCCATCTCTCAAATGTGTCAAGTGCATAAGAAGCAGCCGCAGCTTTGAGATGTGTGCAGGGGAAGGACCTGTGTTCATATGGTCATGATCTAAGTGCTAGTTCCTGTGCTAGTGGATGCACTTCAGAGTTCTTGGGTTCTGCGGTGATGAATAGTAGACACATGACTACAGAGTTGGAGCCTATGGTCAGAGCATCAGATGGTATGGTTATTTCCATTAATGCACCTGTTCTGGCCACCAAAAGTGGCTTATTCACTCAACTCCCTGAGCCATTTCAGCTTGTCAGCATCTGACCCTTCTGCTTTTTTATAAGTGGCTATCTCTTACCCCAGGGCTGTGCTGTGTTAAATTATAGCTCCCTGGCTTGTGGTTGTTTTCTGTCTTCAGGCCCTTAATCTAGCTCAGTTTTAAACATAGGTTCCCTGTAAAGATCTCACTCTCTATTCACAGAGTGATGAAGTGGGATTCCTCTCTACTATACTGGATCATTCTTACCTAAACCAGGAATTGCACTGGAAGCTGGTGAGGCTCTAAGTTGGTCCCTTAGGACAGGTCTCCTTCCACCGGGTCACCTAGTTTATTTTTTGCAGGTGAAATGGTTGTGTTCACCCCCCCCAGTAAGCCATGGCTGGACCTGTCTTTGGCAGAGCCTCTTCTTGTCGGTGCATACCCATCTGTTGTTTACACTGTCTCGGGGTCTGTCACTGCCATTCTGGATTTCTGAAGCTCGCTCTTCCTTCCTTCCTTCCTGCTCTTTCCCATCCAGTGTGCTTAAAGTCCCTCCTTGTTCCTGGAAGGCCTCAGCTTCTTACTAAATTATATTTTAAAGAAGTTATTCAGTGTAGTAAGACAAAGTGATTTCAGTTATTCATATATTTCACTAATAGTTTTAAGAGAATTTCGGTCATGTGTGGAATGAATTCTCTTTACTCTTAGTCATCTTTGCTTGTTGCTAGATGTTTATGTGATATAATTGTCTTTCAAAGAAGTAGAGTTTCATTCTACATTCACAATAAACCAGGCCCACATGACTTTGTGATTTATATGTGCATCAGTGAGCAAAATACATAAAAATAATTTTCCTTATTCATTCGTTTACTTAGGTAAGGTTTCCCTGTGTAGCCTTGACTATCCTAGAAGTGCATATGTATACCAGGATGGCCTCAAATTCACAGAGATTTACCTGCTGCCTCCGCCTCCCCACCCCAAGTGCTGGGATTAAAGGCATGAACCATCACACCTTGCTAAACATTCTTTTTTTTTTTTCTTAAAGTCATTTTTTATTGCCTTTATTTACACTGTTATCCTTTATGGGATTTATGTCAAGTAAAGTCTTTTTTTTTTTTTTTTTTTTTTAAAGAAAAAGATTTCTATTTTAATTTTGAGATTGTAATTTGAATACATTTCTTCCTCCAAACCCTCCCATAAACCTCTCTGAAATTCATGGCCTCTTAAAAAAAAACCCAACTAATTGTTATTGTATATATGTAAGTATGCATATATACTCATGAGTATATGAATATATATTCCTAAATATAACTTGTTCAGTCCATATAATGCTACCTAACATGTATATTTTCAGGGCTGTTTGGTATTCGACAGCCAATCAGTGTGGTCTTCCCTAGGGAGGACTACTTTTCCTAGTCCCAGCTTTCCTCAGCTGCTTGTAATTCTCTGTGTAGCCTCACGGCCTTTTCTCCATCCTGTTTGCTATGTCCATTGTTGGGTTCACATTTGGGCAGTTGTCTAGGCGAGACTTCATGTGTGTACCTTCTGGTATTACTAGGAGACATAACCTCACAGTAAACTCCTTAATCTGTGGGCTCTTACTCTTTCTGTTCCCTCTTATGTAATGTTTCTTGAGATGAAGGGGAGGGAGTGTGTAGGTATATCCACTGGGACTGAGCTGCACAACTTATTTAAAGCTTCATCCCATGTAGGATATTTCTGTTTTGGTTTTCCCTTCTATCTGAAGGGAACTCAGTTCCAGCCTTTCTCTGTTCTTTTGCACCTTCTGTCTTAGGAGAGAAGAATATTATCCCTGGGGTATTTTTGGAGGAATAAATAGGCATACTTGGCTGTACTCCAACCCATCAGCTGTCGCTGTTGTTCAGTTCCTCAGGGTTGGGTATGCAGTAGCCCACACCATTGCAGAGCTGCCTTCAGATATTTAAGTGGCAAAGGTTGCCTGATTCCATGGCCCAGGAAAAAACTTTCTTTCTCCAGTGACTTCATGTTTCACCTTCCTCCATAATTCATTGTCTTTTCTGTGCTGTTGAGATTCTATGTGGTAAAGAGGCATTGACAGAGACCTGTTACTACCCTTTGTGTTGTTTTGTAATTCATGGGTTACTTTATTAAAGTTTTCAATTTTAGACATGTATGATTTTCAGTGTCCTTTCCTATATATTTCTAACTTAATAGTATTATGGTCAGAAAATATATTCTGAATTCTTATGTAATTTTCAAACACCTGCTATGTGGCATCCATTTGTAGTCAGATTTCATAAATATTATTCACATATGTGGACAATGCCAAATTACTTGTCCTTTCATTTAAGTCTGTGGATTTGTCTAACTTAAAAAATCATAATTTCTACATAAAATTGACAAATTTAAAATGCACAATTTAATGCCTTCAGTATATTCACAAAATTGTGCAACTTTGACTATAGTTGTCTGTAGTTTTATATTCTTAGGTTTTCTAAAACAATGCTAAGCAATAGAACACTATTATTTTTAATCTTCTGGTAGCCAGATTTAACAAAGTAAGAAGAAACAAGTGGGGTTAATTTAAATATTTTGCTTATGTTTGAAATGTTTTAAGCCGTCAATCCAAATACATAACTGTAGTTTTTATCTCTAAGTACTGCATCTTGCAGGCTGCTGTGTGTCCATTCTCAGCGCACACTCACTTGGAAAGGCTTTGCTTTAAGTGCTTGTTTGTGACAAGCTGGTGAAGCTCTACTATTTCAGTGTTTGTGTTTAATTTAGATACATGTCCCTCAGGTTTTGAATTTACATATTGCTCCCATAGTTTTCAGCATATTCTTGATGAAATATTCTTTTATTATTTTGTTTTTCCACTTTAATGTGCTTATCTATGTCCTCCCTCCCTTTTTTTAAAACTTTAAGGTTTATTCAGTTTTAACATTATATACTCTTTTAAAATTGATGAACTTATTCCATTTACATCTATTGTACTCATACATGTTTGGATTAATGTCTGTATATTAATCTGCTTTCTTTTATGTAAACTTGGATTGTATAACTTTTCCCTTTTCTTTTTCCTGTTGGTCTAAGAGCTTATATCATATTGCTGGAATTTTTTTTTACAAGCAAAAGCCTTATATAATAGTTAACCACTCTACTACTGAGTTATTCTTAGCCTCATATCTCATACTGTTATTTTTTTAATGTTTTAATGGTTATTTAAAGTATTTATTAAGGTATAGTTGACATAAAATAAGTCACACATATTTAAGTTATACATCTTAGATACATTTTAGCACTTATATAATTACATATATATGTACTCAAATAAATGATTATAAAAATATTACTACAGTCAAGGTAATGAGATGTCCATCCCCTCAAAAAATTTCCCTATGTTCCTTGGTAATCCCTTCATATTGTCTCTTTTGACTCTTGTGCCGAGATAACCACAAACCTGATTTTATTCACTACAATTTATTTTCAGTAGCTTTATACTAATGGAACTATGAACTGTGTAGTCTTTTGTGTCATCTTTTGGCATAATTTTTGATTTATGTAAATTATTGCATATGTTGATTATTCATTCTTTTTACTTCTGATACCAGTTTGCTTGATGCTCATGGATACCAGTAGAGGGCATTGGATCCTCTGGAGCTGGAATTACAGGTTGTGAGGTTCCATGTGGTTGCTGGGAACTGAACCTGGATACTTTTCGAGAGCTACCACTGTTCTTTTTTTTTTTTTTCATTTTCTTTTTCTTTCTCTTTTTATTATGAATAAAATCTCATTTTTTTTATCCATGTATCCCCTTGTTCAAACTCCCTTCCCCCTTCCGACCCCTCCCGGTCATGCTCTCTTCTCTCCTTGTCCTCATCTCCTCCCCAGAAAGGGCAGGAGGTCCTAAGGTGGCTTAGTTCAGCATCCATTCCAGGCAAGTTCGATTTCCTCTTCCCAATATCAAGACTGGGTCAGGTGTTCCTCTGGAGGGAGTGGGCTCCAAGGTGCTGGCTGGTCCAGGGTGCTTCAGATCCCAAGCTGTTCAGTGGTTGTGGTTGCTGCAACTGTTCTTAAACACTGAGCCATCTCTCCAGCCCCAACTTCCTATTGTTTTTGACCAATTAAATTATTCATAATCTGCAGCCTACTATCTGTATTTTTGCAAACAATAGTTGTAGACTATTTATAATGTCACTATCAGTAAATGAAGGGAAAAGTTTGGGCTGATAAAATCGCTCATAGAGTAAGGCTTGCTGCCTGGCCTGATCTTCAGTTGAATCTTGGGACCCAGATGGCAGAAGAAGAGAATCCATTTCTCCAAGCTGTCCTCTGACCTCCACATATTCATGTTGGAATATACATGTATGCACACACATGCAGAACAGGGGCATAAGTAAATAAATGTAATAATTTTAAGAAGATAAAATTCACCAATAAGAAATTCAAATAATACTATGTAAGTTAACTAATCACTTTTAACTTAATTAATGTTTTAATTAATAATATTGTCATTAGGGTTGAATAAATTGAATTGTTTTTACAGCAGCCATCCAGAAATGTTAAAGATTTTTTCTCCTAAACTTTCATTTCTGGGCTTTATTGTTAGGATATCTATCTATCTGTCTGTCTGTCTGTCTGTCTGTCTATCTATCTATCATTTTTTAAAATTTATTCTTTATGTCTTCCACATCATGCCTCCTAATCTCACTGTCACAGAAAAATAAATTTAAGATTAAAAAAGGGGGTAGGAGAAGAAAATCTCATCATGGAAGCTGCCAAGGAGATCACTCAGTGGTTAAGAGCACTGGCTGCTTTTCCTGAGGTTCTAAGTTCAATTCTCAGCAACTATATGGTGGCTCACAACTATCTATAGTGGGGTCTCATAGTGCACTCATATGCATATTTTTTTTATTTCAGTGCCAATTTTCTGTTTGTATCTGACTTGTTCCTATTTTTTTTTTTTTCTATCTTTAGATCACAAAATTTGTTCAGGATAGACATAGAAACAGAAGAAACAGACTGCGTAAAGATCAACTTAAAAAACTCCCTGTACATAAATTCAAGAAGGGTAAGTGAATATTGTTGTTTTCTAATAATGACATTTAGTGTATTTCAGAATACATTATGGCCATACTTATGCTATATTCTGAGTCTCGGCTATATACCATGCCCAACAGTAACTAACATTAATAATGAATGTTTATGAGAGATATTTTTATGCTCTGGTAGCCTGGTAAAGGCAGGAAGAGGGTATGGGGTTGCCAGAAAACTTAAAAGTAATAGTAAAAATGAAAAAAAAATATTGCCATCACCATGAGCCAGTAGTTCTAGACAGTGTCAGAGAGAAAAGTACTTCCTTGTACCAAGGTAGTCTGCCCTCACTGACCTTCCTCCTTCTGGGCTCTCGCTGCTATGTCATTTACTCCTACATAGTGCCATTAAAACCACAGAGAGCTATTATGTGTTTGCATTTTACATGTAATTTAATTTTCACACTAATATGAAATGGGTGCTATTATTATCCTTCCATTATACACATGGAAACAGAGGTTCACTGAGGCTTGAACTGTATTGACAGAGCTAGAGAAGTGTCTCAGCTTTATACTAACTGCATCCTCTCTGTGCTTAGTTAGCTTCTAATGTGGATATAACTTGTTAATCCTTTTGGCTAGTACTTCCCAGACTCTTTATATATATATACCAATACACTGTTCTGTTTAAAGAGTGTAAAGAACAGATGAAAATAGAAAAGCATTAAAACATAGTTCTAAGGCATAGTGAGATATAGCTTAATCGTTAAGAGTACTGGCTTCTCTTCCAAAGAATTGGGATACAATTTCTAGGACCCACATGGTGGCTCAAAACCATCTGTGAATCTAGTCCTAGGGGATTCCAACACCTCTGTGGCTTTCATGGGCATCCGACCTCAGACATACACACAGACAGAATATGCCCATATACATAAAATAAATGAATGAATGATTAATAAATAAAAAGCAAAGTTTCATTTCCCAAATAGCTAAATGTTTTATTGCCATTTATAATTTTATCTTGTTAAAAATATACCAATATAAAAACTAGGAAAAACATATTTTGATTTTAAAAAGGACATAGATGCTATAAAACTACTAGAATGTGAGGTGAGTTATCTAAAAGTTCTTTAAAGATCAGACCCCAGATGAAAGGCTAGTTTTAGAAGTCACATTTTATTTTTTTTTTTTTTTTTTTTATTTTTTTTTTTTTTTTT
>PVIH01011048.1:0-71444 GCA_004025045.1 Sigmodon hispidus
ATCTATTTACCATATACTCATCCATTTATCCACCCAATCATCCATCCATCTACTCATCCATTGTCCATCCAACCATCTATCTATTTACCATATACTCATCCATTTATTCACCCAATCATCCATCCATCTACTCATCCATTGTCCATCCAACCATCTATCTATTTACCATATACTCATCCATTTATCCATCCAATCATCCATCCATCTACTCATCCATTGTCCATCCAACTATCTATCTGCTATCCATTCATCAACCATCCATCTATCCACCATACACTCATTCATTTATCTATCCATCCATCACCTATCTATCAACAACTTAACCATCTAACTATATAACTGCTCATTTGTCATCTATTTGTCAATCATCCATCCATAAATCTATTGTTCGTCCATAATCCAGTCATCCATCCATCTGCCACTCACCCATCCACACACATACCTATTATCCATCCATCCATCCATCCATCCAGTACCAGAATCACTGGCTTTGTGCTAGACTCTGGTGGTGGCTTCTGTCTTCATGAATCTGCTGTGGGATCAAAAACAATAACATACCTGTCATGACCTAGGAGCCTAAGGGGTTTGGGAAACTCTAGAAGGGACAGCTCAGCTTGCTTTCATGATTAGGGGCTTTCTGTTAAACATGTGGATAGAAATCTTTTTGGACATATCCACCAGTAAAATTTCAGGTCCATCAACAGGACCAGGGATGCTATGCTCCCTCGAAGCTGTACTAGGGAGACAAATCCACCTATCCATCTCAGCTGAGAGAAAGATGCCATGTTGAACATCCCTGAACTAGGGTTTTTACTATAACAAAACACCATGGGCAAAAGCAACTTGGGGAGGAAAAGGTTTATTTTGCCTTCAAGATCATCACTGGGAACATCAGGATGGACATCTAGAAGCAGGAGCTGATGCAGAGGCCATGGAGGAACATTGGTTACTGACTTGTTCTCTATGGCTTGATAAGCCTGATTTCTCATAGTACCCAGGACCACCTCTCATAGTAAGCTGGGTTCTCCCACATCAATCATCAATCAAGAAAATGTCCCATTGGCTTGTCCACAGGCCAATCTGGTGAGATCATTCTCTCTCTCTCTCTCTCTCTCTCTCTCTCTCTCTCTCTCTCTCTCTCTCTCTCTGACTGACTGAGTTTCTCTGGGTAACTCTGGTTGTCCTTGAACTTGATCTGTAGACCAGGCTGTAGATCAGACTGGCTTTGAACTCACAGAGATCCGCCTGCCTCTGTCTCACAAGTACTGGGATTAAAGGTGTGACCTACCAGAAAATGCCACTCCTTAAAAGGGTTCATGGTGGAAGAAGCCCCTGGGGGAGCTGTCAGAAGGACTTTCATGCCTGGCTTCTTTGTTGCTCTGTGGGGTCTAATGGCTGAACCCCTCCCTCCCTCAGTCTTCCCACAGCACCAAGTTACATCCCCTCTTGCTCCCCAAGAAAAAGCCTCTCAGAAAAGAGGTTTCAAGACACCAGACACCAGCTCCCCACTACGCAGGCTCGGGCTCTGCTGCCAACCTCTCCAAGAGCTTTCTAAAGCCACCCACCGACTCACACAATGGGACTCCTTTCATCCTTCATGTCTCCCTTGGATCCTTGTCTCTCACTGCAGTATTCCTAGAAAGTGTTACATAGTTTCCACACCTTCGGGGAACATCTCATATACCCCTGCAGAGTCAGGCTCTGCTCCAGCCTCCAGCTCCATATCTTTCAGCCCATCATGGTCATCAGTGAATCTTGGATCCAGGCATGCTTTATTGCAATGGGCTAGGAGCACACAGTCTTCCTTGCCATGCCTATATCCTGGCCGTCAGCCTCAGATCTCAATCCTCGGCATCCTCTGCCAAGGAAGATTCTTTATGTCTCCACCCACTTTTCTTCGGCATCCTTGGTGCTCAAATGTCCTCTTTCCCTGGCGACATCCACATTTGCTTGTCCAGCTCGGGTCTGTCCTCTGGCTGCCCGCCTTCACTGTTGCTGTCTCTCTATCTGGATGTGCAAGGATCCTCTCAAACTCCACTGTTCAGAACACAGCTCTCCCCAGACCCCACTTTTCCCACGTTCCTGTGTCCATGTTCCTTCAGGCATCCATTTTGGCCATGCAGCCTCCTTCTCTACTTACCCCTCTTCTCATTTCTAGACTGCCCAACACAGCAGAGGCTTAGCATGCATTTGGGGGATCCTGGTATAACTTGGTGGATGGGGATATGAAGCAGGGGTGCTAACAGTGTTGCCTTGGAAACACAAGACTCCGGGGAGATGCTGAGGGCTGGGGTGACTGGTGGGAGAGGCAGGAGACTGTTGGACATGCTCCCTTGGTAAACCACTCTTTTTTTAACCAGGGTACAAGGCAGAAGTGACCGTTAGCCAGGTGTATTCTGGCAGCCTCCGGGTGCTCAACCGCCATTTCTCCCAGGATCTGGTCCGCAGAGAGTCCAGCGCTTTCCGCAGTGAAGTGGCCAAGGCACAGAAGATGGTATGGAGGGTCTGGAAGGTGGAAGTGGAGAATATGGGAGGGTAGTTTCTTCGTTCTTTTGCAGGGGGTGCTTACTGGGATAAACCCTGTCCTGGGTACCAGGGGAAGGGGCTGTGCTGGAGGCAGCAGGGTCATGCACAGGATCCAACCGTCTAGAAAGAAATCTTGATTTTGCCTCATGCCAGGAATATAGCAGGGAAGCTGAAACTGTGCAACTGATATTTTCAGGGCTCTGCCCCTCTCATGCAGTGCAATGACCATGCACTGGGGACAGTGGGCTGCTAACCCCTTCCAATCTCAGCCAAGCATGAGGCTATTTATTATTCAGGAGGCAGGAAGAAATGCTGGAGGCACCCCTCAGCCTTGAGAGAGAAGGGACAGCTGCAGAACTTTTTATACTGTGTCCCAGGTGTTCCTTTCTAATAGTGCCTTCCCTATTAATTGCCCTGAGCTGTACCTTGCTCATTAACAACCGGCCAGCTGAACTCCCAGAGTGGGTTGGCTACACCAGAGGTCACTGGGAGAAGGACATGGGGACCCGAAAGTGGAGAGCATGGATGAGACTATGGAAGAAGGGAGGTTGTGGGGTTAGGTGGCATAGGAGACAAGGTGTAAAGGTTGTGCCTGGCTTAACCTTGTGCTGTGATGGTGGCAAGGCCTTATCCAGGGCTTCTGTGCCAGGCTGGAAAGAAAGGGCCCTCAGGAAGGGGCTTGGGAAGCCAGCATCCTTGCAACAAGCATGGAGGGTAACCAGGGCCTTGTCTCCTTTTTCACAGCTCAAAGAGCTGATCACTAGCACCCGCCTGGGTGCTTACTACAATTCCAGTACCATCTACTCCTTTGGGTGAGTTGGGCCAGCCCAAATGGGCCCCCGTGAAAGTCTTCACTCTAAGGGTGGGGTGTGTGTGTGTGTGTGTGTGTGTGTGTGTGTGTGTGTGCTGGGCCCTATAGGCTTCTGATACAATGCCCTAATCATACTTCCCCTCAAAACTCCAAATAAAGAGAACAAAGAACATGGAGAAACTGAGGCACAGAGTGGGGACCTACCCTCCCTCCTGCATATGGTTCCCCGTTATTGAACTTGGTCTTGTCATCTATTGATGGTTATGTGCTGTAACAAGGTTCACGCCATAGTAGGACTGGGGATGCCTGATGTAGGTGGGTCCAGGTTGGGAGTATGCTTGAATGCACATCAGTGGGAACCCAGTTCAGAACTTGGCTTACCTGGTCATATCTGGTTCTGCCACTTGCCAAATGCTCTATGACCTCCTGTGACTGGGTCTCTCCTCCTGGGCATAGTAAGAGCTGCAGTTCCCTTTCACTTCTGTCTGCACAGGGAAGGATCCCTCACTTGCTTCTTCTGGTTTATACTTGATATCCCTGAGTACCAGCGACTGACGCTGAGCCCTGAGGTGGTACACGAGCTCTTGGTGGGTGAACTACTGTCCAACAGCTCCATTCTAGCTTCCTATAGGACCGAATATGAGGTGGACCCTGAAGGCCTTGTGATCCTAGGTCAGTGATGGGAGAGGAATCCTGGTGTGGTTAGCAGGGCTGTCCCTCCCTGGGGGGTGGCGACCCTCTGTGACCCTTTGTTTGTTTGGTTTTGCCCATGTTTATTTCTTTGTTTATTTCCTTTTGACAGAAGCCAGCGTGAACGACATAGTCGTACTGAATTCCACGCTGGGTACGCTGCTGTGTTCTTGCTTTGACCTCTTGCCTTTTGAATCTGAGGTCTTCTTGGCTGGTCCATTGTCGGGGTCCTGAGGCTTCCACTGTGGGGGCAGGGAGCCCTGACCTAGGGACACTGGGGGATGTCACAGGGGGCCCTGGGTGAGGGCTTTGGGCAAGGCTGAGGGGTGGGGGTCGAGGAAGAGGCGTGCTTGTATGCCTGTGTCTTGGATATGAGTGTGAGAGGCGCTTGGATCAGTCGTGTGGAAACCTACCCCTGCTGCCTGTCACTCAACTCAAACTGCCCACCCACCGTTTTTCCTACTGAAGTCAGAAACAGTCTTGCCAGTCCATGCCTGGTCCCTAGATCACTCAGTATTTAAACTGGTCTGTTGGAGAGGATGTTTCTGGCATATTTAAAAACTCCCTATGCTCTTCCCTTTTTAGGTAGGCTCCTCTCTCTGCCCAATACTACACTGTTACAATTTCTTTGCCTTTCTTCCAGAAGCCTCTCTGGCTTCCTGCTGAAGACCCTGTTGTACAAGGCTGGGGTACTGTGCAACTGTAGTCTAAGGGCTGGTAACCCCTGAAGTTTTGCAGTGTGCTATCTAGGTTAGTGTACCCTATGACTCTGAACACAGCTCTCAGTGCCCAGCTTCCTCCTAGACAAGTTACCGCAATGGTTCTCACCTCAGTCACGACCCCTTTGGGTCATTTGGGATTGCATATCAGATATTTATATTACAGTCCATAACAGTAGCAAAATTACAGTTATGAGGTAGTAACAAATAATTTTATGGTTGGGGGTCATCACATCATGCAGAACCTGTATTAAAGGGATGCAGCATGAGGAATGTTGAAAACTAGTTTTCATCCAGAGCTGAATGAAGTAGGGGTGTCTCCATGCCTCTCAGGGAGGAATATGGCTTAAAATCCCAGTTACTCCTGTGTTGACCCCTGTCCTCCTGCCCTGCTGGCCAGACACTTCATTGATAGGTGGAAGCAATAACCTCAAGTATAATTTGAAAAGTTAACGCCGTGATTCTTATGCAGAGTTATGCTGAGCAGGGTCAGTCAAATGTACCTACCTTGATGAGAGATACTGTGGAGGGCAGGAACAGAGATGCTCTCTCCATCACCTGTCTGTCTATGTGTCTATGTATCACTCTATGTATCTATGTATCACTCTATGTATCTATGTATCACTCTATGTATCTATGTATTACTCTATGTATCTATGTATCACTCTATGTATATATATATGTATCACTCTGTATATATATATGTATCTCTCTATGTATATATGTATCTGTATCACTCTGTATGTATGTTTATAGGTATGTATCTATCTATCATATGCCTATGTACCTATCATCTAGCTATTTAGCATCTCCCTATTTATCATCTACCTTTATCTGTGTATTTATCTTCCCTCTGTGTATCTACCATCTATGTGTATATCTCTCCTCTATCTATATAACATTATTCATCCATTTATCTGTCATCTGTGGCAAGTCAATCCAAAATGACACTGCAGAGTTAGATACAGACTGGCTACTGACTTACCAGGTAGTGATGCTCTGACCTTGGGGTGACTTTTTCCAGCAAGTCAAGATCACTCATAGCTTAGCAGCCTCTTCATTCACACACAGCCCTTCAAGAGTCTGTCCCCAGAAGTCCTAATGAGTCTGGGCCAGTCCTCACTCCTGCTTGGTAGATGTGGCTTGGTGCCAGGCGAGTGAGCTGTACCTGCAGCCCACTCTGCTCTTTGCCTGCCAGCCCTGGAGGGTCTATGAGCTAACAATGATTTCACACTTTTAAATGATGGGAAAACGTCTTGTGCAAATGTTTTCCTTCTTGTTCTAGAAGCTCCCCCATAGCAGTTCCAGTTTTGCCTCTGAACTTGAAAAGTCTTTGACATTTCTATCTAGCCTTTTCCTGTCCAACCTAGAGCAATGCCCCTCAGACTTCTTGATCCCTAAGGAGTTGCTGAGGGCATTAGGCTATAGGCATATTTACCCGTTGAAACCAAAGCATTGAGAGGTCATCTACTGATCTGGTCCATTGAACATTAAAACTTTTTAAATTTCATTATTTATTTATTTATTATACATTTTTTTTTGAGACAGGGTCTCTCTACAGAACTCTAGATGTTCCAGAATTTGCTATGTAGATCAAGCTGTCCTTGAGCTCATAGACATCCACCTGCCTGTGTCTCCTGAATACTGGGATTAAAGGTGCTCACCATAAGGCAGGCTTACATTTTATTTTTAAGGAAAGAATTCCCCGTGTAGCCCAGGCTCGCCTCAAACTCTTTATCCTCCCGGCCTGGTCTTCTGGATGCTGGGATTTCAGGAGTGAGTCACCACACTGGACTTTATTTTTATAGTAACAACAAGCTCATTTATGTCAACCAAGTATTTTTATAAGAAATGGAAGTTTTCCCTAAGATCAATTTGCTTTGAAGAATGGTATTGTGACACCTGTCCATTGATGTCAGTAATGGCTGCTCTTGTGAGTGTCTGTATTTGGTCTGCTGTGGCATCATGGGCCCCAGGCCTAAGGAACACTCTGCTAGATTTCCAGGAGACAAAAGAAAAAGGGTCTGACCTTGACCTCTCAGGACTTGGGAGCGTCACTTGAGAACTCTGTGTATGGTCAGGAGGGCACAGTCCTGTTTCTGCTTTATCTCCTCATAAGAGAAGGCTTTTGTAACATCCCACAGGGTGGCACATGTGTTGATCCCAGGACTCAGGAAGCTGAGGCGGGATCATAGGACTTTGAGATTAACCTGAGGTACAATAGTGAGACCCTGTCAAAACGAAAATAACACCCCCAAATAAGTCAGCACCTTCTTCTTATCAGCTTTATGATAAGAAAGGTCATGGTCAGCAAGGTGTCAATGTCAGCTTGGTCACCCTGGGCCCCCCAGGATAGACAGTTCTGAGCCTCAGCAGCAACTGCTAATCATAGCCAGACTCCTGAACCAGTCCTGTGGCAATCATCTATGTCCACATGCAGGCCGTGGTCTGTGCTCTGTCTGCTCCGATGCATTTCTGGTGTTGGAGCTGTGCTTTTTGCTTATGTGGGTGCCCTGCAGAAAACCCACCTTCCAGGGCACATAGGCCTAGAGGTGAATGAGAACTTAAACCCTCTCTTTTTGGTGTTGAGATTAAACCCAGTGATCTTGCATTCCAGTCATATGGTCAGAACCACACCAGCCTGCTGGAATCCTTTGAGTAGACTGAGTCCCCATGCCAGGCTTGCCCTGCGGCCTCCTGGATGAGTAATTCCCACAGGGGGCAGACAGAGAGTATCACAAGCCAGGAGCCAGCAACAGAATAGACAGGCTAAGAAGGAAAGAATGGTTCTGTTCAGGGGATGCAGACAGGTTGAACTATAAGGCCCATGAAGAGGCAAGGTGAGAGAATCCAGGGAGGAAGGAGAGAACAGCTCTTGAACCAGCATCCAAAACCTTCCTATAGGCTGGGCCTCAGGTGCAGGCTGGGTATCAGGAGTTAGCTGGGGAGTAGGGAGTTCCTTGGGTGAAGAAAGCTTTGGCCGGAGGAGACATGGCTTCTCAGGCCATGAGCAAAACCTGTGAGAAGTCAGATAGCAGAGAGGTCTTTCCCTTTCCAGACAAATGCTTGGGCAGCCCCTGTGCCCAGAAAGTCTGCATCCCTGGAGTCTGGGCAACCAAGTGACTAACTGTAGCCTCAGACCCTCAGACCCTGGCTGTTTCTGTATGCCAAAACTCAGGAGTCACATAACTGAGGCATACTTTAAGGACACTTGACTGCCTCCTCCCCGACCCATCTCGGTTCAGTCCTAGATTTCCCAAGCCTGCCAGCAGAGTGCCAGGCCTCTTTGCTTCATCGAGCTTAGGACCAGGCTTACTGGATACTCCAGAGACACAGCTTTTGCTAGCTCTGGCATGGTATCTAAGCTTGTGGATTAAATGAGCTTTAAGCAAATTAAATTTTCTAAGTACATTTAATTTATTGTACTTAATAAGGAAATGGAATGTTTTCTATTAGGTTTATTTAATGGGGGGATATCCTGGGGTGTGGGGTCTGTGGGGTGAGGAGGTGTGAAGGGAGGGTGGCAGTGAGGTTGGCTGGGCTGAGCCTCCAAATGGGGGCAGCTGTGGGGTGACAAGCCACAGAGCTTTCTCCTCTGCCTTTCTCTCTTCATGCCACAAGAACAGTCACTGTTCTATTCACTGCTTATGGCATTTCTGGCTCTGTGCTGAGTAGCCTGTCGTGTGCTGTCCTCAGTCTGTGGCAGCCCCCGTGAATATGGGCCACTGTCCTTGGTGTACAGCCTGTTCACTGCTGCTGTAGAAGAAATCTATGCCAGACTGTATAGCCTAGCCCTGCTTAACCGTCTGTGGGTCCCTATGGCTACAGGACAGAGCAGTGCTGGTCCTGATGTGAACTGGAACTGCCTCTGTGTCTCTACTTTGTTCTCTTGCAAATCCTGCTCTGTGATCAGACTCTGCAAAGCTTCCTGCAGACCCGTGAGCCTCCTCGCCATCCGTGCACCTTGTGCTGGGTCCAAGGCTTTCATCTTCTCTGCTATTTGTATCTGGCATTCATCCTGGTACATGGGGTGCAGTGAGTTTGTTGAATGAATGAATGAATGAATGAGTCAGAGGCTGGACACACAGGGAAAGAAAGGTGGGAACCCAGGTCTGACCCAGCCCCTCCCCGGTCCTCTATCTTGTCTGGAGAAGACGCTGTGGCCATTCCCAGTCCCTCTTCCTGGCTAAGGGCTCTATCCCTCTCCGCCTCAGGCTGTTACCGCTACAGCTATGTGAAGCCCGGCCAGGTTGTCCAGTTGAGGGGGCCTGACCAGCAATCCTATAGCTGCCTATGGCATCTGCAGGGGCCTGAGGACCTCATGCTCAAAGTGAGTCTCGAATGGACCCAGGTTGATTGCCGAGACCGCGTGGCAATGTACGACTCAGCTGGGCCTCTGGAGAAGAGACTCATCACTTCGTGAGTCCCTGAAGGGCTGAGGGAGACCCAGGCCAAAGGTCACACTATATGCTGGGGCCAGGAGCTGCAGTCTTAGGCCCAAGTAGCTGCTGTGGAGGGCGGAGGAAGAGGAGACTGGAAGGTTGTGTGTCAAGCAGCAGTCCCCATTCCCTTCTCAGAGCCTCAGTTTCCCTGTCTAAATGTAACTAACCAGTTGTAAGTGATTCCTAAGGTCCACTCTGAGAAAGCACATGGCTTATTAGAACATTCTAGAACCTGGCAGTAGCCTGACATTCTAACCACCACTTTGCTGCATTAAAACAGGGAGTTTTGCCCTTTTGAACCTCAGTTTTTCTTATCTGTAAAGTGAGTCTTGCTCACCATTTGACGAGATTGTGAGACTTCAGATCTCACCATCTGTGCCAGATAGAGAATGTCCAAGAAATGAGGCCATTGTGACTCTCTGCTCCAGGGTGAGCAGCAGGTTGCTGGACCTGCAAGGCTCTTCAGGAAGTGGGGCAGGCAGTGCTGAGTTGTATCATTTGCTGAGGACTTACTTTGTGCTGGGGAGGGGCAAGGTGGCATCATTTTGTGTCTCTCAGGTCATGTCATTTCTGCTCTATCAGGGTCTATGGATGCAGCCGCCAGGAACCCGTGATGGAGGTGCTGGCGTCGGGCTCTGTCATGGCCGTGGTGTGGAAAAAGGGCCTACACAGCTACTATGACCCCTTCAGGCTCTCAGTGAAGTCTGTGGCTTTCCAGGGTGAGGGTTCCCAAGGATGGACGGGGGCATGGGCCCTGCCCTCCATGGCATGCGCTGTACCTTCCCTGTTGCCGGTGGAATGGGTCTGGAAGCCTTCACTGGGCAGCAGTATCCACTCCTTCTCCCCTTCCTACCTCTCTCCCCCTTTCTCTTCACACTCCTCCCAAGGCCAACCTGTCTATAGCAAGTTTGAGAATGTAGGAACTTGGCTCTGGCAGCCCCCCAGCAAAGGTGCCTGCCAGGGGCACCCCTGTACATCTCCACTGGCTCTTCTATAACCTCGCCCACCCTCTTCCTGTCTCTCCCTTCCTAACGGACACCACTGTGCCCCTGTCTGCCCCTGGGTTAGCAGAGCTAAACTTGAGGACCCTGTGTAATTTAGGGCTCAGGGGGGGCTCTTTTGGGGTTCCTTGCTGTTTACAGCTGCATTTCTCTGTGGTGTCTGTTTCTTCTCACTCTCCTGGATCAAGCCTCGGCTCTCCTACAGCGACCCATATGTTCTCTTGGGTTCTCAGACACTATAGGCTACAGGAAAACCAAGGAAGGATTTGGGGTTATTGGCCCAAGGAAGAAGTGACCAGAGAATCCAAGGTCATTGCTTCAACCCCTGAACCCCAAGTCTCTATCTGCAGGACTCAGCCAACCCTTCTTCCTCCTGTTTAAATGCACGTGTGTGCATGCGTGCATGTGTGTGGTGCTGGTATGGACCTCAGGGCCTTGACACATTTTAAGCAAATGCTCTACACATGTTAAGCAAATGCTCTAGCATGGAGTCATGCCCTGAGCCCCTCCAAACCTCTTTGCAGAGGAAGCTGGCTTCCCTCCATAGCTGCACCGTGAAGCCTTCTGAGCATATTTTACATGCAGTGTTCAGGTTGTTCAGCAGGGTCTACCTGGCCAGCAGGTAGCCATTGCATCTGCTCACTGCACGGTGAGCACTCTTCTCCCCATGTTGTAGATGAGGAAACTGAGGCACACTTATATAGTCATGTTTGGCCCCAAGCTTTGCTGTTAGAGGTAGTGGAGTGCCATGAGGCACTATGGGAGGGCTAAGGGATCCAGCCTGATGATAGATGTTCTTGGACCCAGACTGCCAGGTGAACCTGACTCTGGAGGGCCGGATGGATCTACAGGGCTTTCTCCGCACACCCTATTACCCCAGCTACTACTCACCCAGAACCCACTGCTCCTGGCATCTCACAGTGAGTTCTACCCCACCCAAAGCCTGTCCTGTACCCAGAGCAATCCATAGGGCTTCAGTGCCTGGGATGGGAGGTGGTGACATCCTGTTTTGCCCAAGTGCTCATAGGCTTAGTACAAAGCCTTCTAGGAGGGTGAGGGCTGTAGCTTGTTTATTTGAGCAAGGAGGTATCCCAGCTTGACCATACTCTATGAGACCTGCTCTTTTTTCCCAGGTACCCTCTCTGGACTACGGCTTGGCACTCTGGTTTGATGCCTATGCGCTAAGGAGACAGAAATACAACTTGTTATGCACTCAAGGCCAGTGGATGATCCAGAACAGGAGGTAACCCTTCCCCTACCCCTCCCTCACAGGGACCGAAAGCCTCCCCCCATTTCCCATCCTGCCTGGGAGATAGCAGAGGAGTGTGAGCGGAGGCTGAGGCTGACAAAGCCCTGTCCCCATGGCCCTGACCAACCCCCTCCAGCTTCTCCAGATGCTCTGAAGGCCTCAAACCTGAGTCTTATCCTGCGGTCCTAGTTAGTGTAAATGGTGGAATTGCCTTGGCTTCTGTAACCATGCATCTGGCATCCTAACATGAATGCACTAACTGTGGGGAAAGGGTGCAAGGCACTTGAGAGCAAGCACATGGAGTCACTGTTAGCCTTTTTTCCCCACTCCCCACAGCCAGAGGATGCCATTGGCTTTGGTGCTGTTGGCTTCCACAGGAACAGCGGTTCTCTGGGTGGCCCTGTGTACTTGGGTTCCCTGTAACGTCCGCCCCCTTCCCTGTTCCTACCGTTGGCCTCCTTGCAAGGAAGTTTGCAGCTAAGAACATCCTCTTGGGAACTTGCAGGGACAGAGGGAGCTGTGATGTGAGGCCTGAGGTGGGGGTAGGGATTTGGCCAGGAGGATGAGGATCGACAGTCCCCCAGTGCCAGCACCTGAGGATGCTGCTGGGCCTCATTTGCCTGGTGGTTGATCTTATTCTAGATAGATGGTGGCAGGGTGTGGTGATGCTCGTTTTTTTTCCAATTTATCAGGACAGTGATAAAAAGGAGGATAAAATGTCCGTGCTATGATGTGAGCCCATGCTGTTGGGGCGACAGGCTCACTGTGACATAAGCCTGTGACATCTAGGGCACAGAGGTGTCTCCCACCACATGGAGGAGGGTGCTGTCATGGTGGCCTCTCTTCACACAGCTCTCTCAGCTGTCTGCCCATGCTGAGGAGACCAGTTCTCCCTTGCTCATCAGAGCCCACGTAGCCCTGGCATTGTTGTTCCATGAATGAAGATGCTTTGTTTTCAGCCATGACCCCCTCCCTGAGTGATGTCTCTCTCTCTCTCTCTCTGAGAGGCCAGAAGGAGAGGGGACAGCCTTGGGCTTGGCGCGCTCTTTCATCCTGTGCCTATTAGTCTAGGCTAGCCCTGCGTCAAGTATCGTGAGCCCCAGAGGTCAGTGCTCAACATGAGCACCAGCTTCACTGGGGTAACCCAGATGGGTCCCAGTGAGACCCCTCCCAGTGGTCACCATGGACAGGCAGGAAGACTGGGGTTCAAACCTGGCTCCCCAGCTTTCTTCTTAGGTAAGACTTATCTCTTCCAGCCTCAGGAACTTGTCTCAGTTTTCTGAAGCTTGGATGGGCTCTGAGGATAGAGTCCCACTCACAGTAATCACCATGCCCACCCAACATATAGTGATCCGTGGGTTCCACTCACAGTAATCACCAATAACAATTGTATAAAACAAAGGGCAAGGGCCTGCAAGATGGTTCAGTGGGTAGAGGCGCTTGCTGCAAAGTGTGAGGTCCTGGGTTCAGTCTCTAGAACCAACATGGTAGAGGAAAGAAGTGACCTCCCAAAGTCATTCTTTGACCTCCACAGACCTGCTGTGACAAACAGGAGTGCCTTTCTACCAAACAGAATCAAATAAAGGGCATGACACAGACCCCTTCTACTGACACCAAATAAAATGGCAGTTGGAGAAGGTACCAACCATAATTGCTAACGGACCCCTACTCTGTGCCAAGCAGGCATGGAAAGATATTATGTGCATCCCACAATCTAGCAAGGAAATTATAGTCAGATCATGTCCCCACCTGTTTTTTGTGGCTATAACAAAATCCCCCAGGCAGGGTAGTTTATAAAGAACAGAGGTTTGCTTGGCTCGTGGCTGTGAAGTTTGAAGTTTAAGAACATGGCATCAGGATCTCTTTGGCTTTCTGTTTGAGTCATATCATGGCAGAGGAGGTCATGTGATGGGGTGGGGCCACACTGGCTTGCATGACAAACTCATTCTTGAGATCACCCATCAGTGCTTCTTAGTCCTTTATCTGCTAATTCATGAGTAGATTCCTACACTCATCAAGTTCAGCCTCTGACCCAATCACTCCCATAATGTCCTTCCTCCAAACTGGGTTTATAACTGTGAATTTCAGGGACTTGCCCAGAGCCTGACAACATTGAGGAGCCTGAGGCCCAGAGGCTGAGTCATTTGCCAAAAGCCCCTGTGGCTTGTGACATCATTCCTGAGCTCAGGCAGCTGAGGCCCCTGGGGCCTGACTGCCCAGCTGTGTGTGTTCACATGTGCACGCACATCTACAGGAGTGCTCATTCTTGTGTGGTGTCTTTCCACGAAGGCTCCAAGCAGCCTGTGAGGAAGAGCCATTCCCAGCCAGGGTATCCGCCTGTTGGTGGGAGAGTTTGCCGTCTCTGTGGCTCTCACCAATTCCTCTGAGAGTAGCTGGGAAAGTCGCACTTCACCTCAGCCCCTCACTTGAGATAAAGGGTCCCCCCAGTAGAGAATGATCTCTTTGTTTCAAGCCATGCCTGGTGGAAGGCAAGGCATGATGGGATTATTACAACAGAGACCTAGAGCCCAGTCTCTCCTTACTGTGGGCTGATAAAGACAGAACATTGCTGGGAAATTCTCTGAAGAGTGTGTCTTGGAAAATCTGCTGTGTGGGCAGCAGGGACCTGAGAGGTGGAAGGAGGGGTGAGGGAGACCAGGTACTTTGGCCCAGCCATTGAGGGGTACAGTTGAGAGGTGACTGAACCCCTGGTCCTAGCTGGCAGCCTAGTGACAGGCAGAGCTCTCCCACTGACAGAGCATGCTTGGCCCCCATCCCATCCACTGTTATCTCTTAGTTCCTCCTGATGTCTTTATGCCCTGGTAGGATTCTCCAGTGGCCTGTAAGTAGTGGAGAACCTTGTCCTTGTAAGATCCGGCTGCTGGCTGCTGGGTTTCGCAGAACTTCCTCACTGGGTGCTACCGCAGTGACGGCTTCCCGCCTTCCAGGAACCTGCCCTCACTTCCTCTCTTATGATGTCACTCTCCTGTGACCTGCCTGACCCTTTCTGCTAGCTTCCAGCTAAAAGATAAGGCAGCTTCAGAGGCCCGTGGCAGGCCTCTGTGGCTTGACATGACTCTAGGTGGCCTTTCTGTATCTCCAAGGCCCTGTAGTCAGTGACACATGCTGTCACCTTGTTTCAGGTGCCACTTTTCCCCAAAACCATTTCCCAGGTCCTCTTGGAAATGTCTGCAAGGAGGTGGGGGCAGGGGATGGCTGTCACCTGACTACAGTGTCAGCACCACACCCACTGAGGCCTGGAGTTTGCTGCCCCCAAAGTTACACAGCTTGTCAGGTGACAAAGTCAAGTCAAACTCAGCTCTGCAGTGATAGTCAAATACCCTGGCCACCACAGAGCACTACAGGCCACTGTTCCCTGACCTCCTTCAGCTTGTCCTTAGAAGAAGGCATGTGTGGTGCCTTCCTCTGGCTCGTGCTTCTGCCCATTCACTCACCCAACATCTTTCCAACTTTTCTGTGGGAGCTGCTGAGATGCCAGATTAATGGGGCACTTGCTGACCATCTAGATAAGCCCCGAGGGAAAGAATTTCCCAGAATTCAGGGGGATGAGACAGCAAGGCTGGCCACACAGAGTCCCAGCACCTTCTGACTCCAGCCAGCACTGAGGTGAGAGAGCCTTGTGGACAGGAGGAATGAAGGGCCATGCATGGGAACAGTGCCCTCACATGCCTGACTTTGAATTTGTTCTGGGATGCTCCTAACTCCCCTGTTCACTTTTGGGGGCCCTTTCTAAGGATAGCAGTTCGTAATAACTATGTTATCATAGCTATAACAGAAATATATGCACCTCTCAAGACACAGTGGGGTTTCCATTAGCTTGGAAGGGGCTGGGCTTGCTCCACGACGCCCCCTAGTGGTACGGTACTCATCTCCGTTAAGGATGCAGGGCTCTGGCTCCTCTCCGGACTCTCTTTTCTCTCCTTGACAGAGGCCAGCATCCTTGCTTCTTTAGGTCCAATGCCTGTGTCAGGAGTTAGACCTGGGAAGTTCAGAAATGTGTGTTTCATCTGTCTGTCCCCTGTTCCCTCTCAATTACTCATGGTAATCTGTGACCTGAAAACACTTAAGTGGAAAATTCCAGAAGTGAATCTGTTTCATTAGCTATCATTTTTTCAGAGCCTGATTTACAGAGAGACTTAATTTCGACATGCGTATAGGCAGAGCATAGAACAGGTAGTGTTTGGCACTGCCTGGAATTTCTAGTGTTCACGGGGGTCTGTGCATGTGTTCCCACGCATGAGGGAAAACTACTGCGATTCCTTTAATGTAAATAACATTTCTGAAAAAAGATCACATTTCCCGAATGCACAGCCCACTTCCTAGGACTGTGCTCTAAGAATAACAATGCAGGATTTTATCTTTTTGTCCACAAGAACCAATGTTTCCATAGGTTAAAAAAGGGGGGGGGGTGTACAAAGGGCCAGGCTTGCTCAGAGCACCCCCTGGTGGTGATCCTTTCTATGATAAGCAGCTGTGTTCTGGTGTTCTCAAAATGCTCCTTTTCAGAACCCCTTAACTTGCCTTGAAATGATGGAGCACCCCGATATTTAATGACACAAATGAAAAAGCCTCCAAACGTTTTGAAGATTTAATAACTAGTCTCATAGTCCAAGACCGGCACCCTCATACTCCTGTCTGCCTTTAGTTATGAGGTTCAGCTCTCCTGCCTGGAAAATTCTGCTGTGGTGGTGTGAGTGAGAGTGAGGTTGGATCAGACAGCATCAGAACAATTCTACAAAGGGGACTTTTAGGACCCCAGGAGTCTCTGGACTGCACCCTGAGAGCTAATAATGGGTGTGAGGTCAGAGATGCACCTGTCTGGCCAGGAACCTGATGGTGATGGTCAGGGCGTTGTTGGGGTTTGGTTTCCAGAGCTCCTCCTGCAGTGAGGTGGGTGGGAGGAGCCTGGATTCTTGGTTCACCTTGTAGTGCTCCTCAGTCGTCTCTGCCCACAGGCTGAGCAGGCCTGCCTGTGTTTAGTGGGCTGAGGCATGGTAGTCTACAGACGATCGGCAGGCTGAGGTCCTCTGCCTCTGCAGACACATGCAAGTCCTGTATAGACCCAAGGTTGGCAGGGATGATCGTTATGAACAAGGAAGGAAAGGTCACTGACTTGCTAGATTCTCAGGGGCTAGACCTGGGCTGAATTTTATCCCACAGGTATCGGGGAGTCCTTGTAAGTTTTTGAGCAGCTAAGTGACATAAACAAGTTCTTTTCTACAAGATGACTCTGGGACTGGGCAGCCAGATAAACAGAGGAAAATCAAGATAGAGAGTGTAGGTGGGACCCATAGCTTCTGGCTGCCTGGTGTTTATCCTGTCTGTGTATAGGGACCTAGACTGTTCCTTCCCTTGGCTGGAAAACCAATCCATGTGTCTGAGCCATTCCTGGCCACTCCTAGGCTCTGTGGCTTCCGCACCCTGCAACCATATGCCGAGAGGATCCCCATGGTGGCTTCGGCTGGTGTCACCATCAACTTCACCTCCCAGATCTCCCTTACAGGCCCTGGTGTGCAAGTGTACTATAGTCTGTACAACCAGTCAGACCGTGAGTACAACAGGGGGCGGGGGGGGGATGGCGGGGGTTACCCTGCTCCTTTGCTGTCCCCAGATGTGCACAAACATTTATGAGGCTAGACCACAGTGAGGGTGGAGTGTGTGCCTTGGGCAGACAGTTCCATGTATCCCTCTGTGTGTGTTGTCTGGGTGTGGTTTTGAGTGGGCCATGACTCAGGCACTGGAGCAGGTGTATGGGTAACTGATTATGTGTGTGTAAGGATATAGATTCATGTACTTCACGCCCTGTGCCCTAATGGTGCCCTTCCGTTCCCATGGCCTCCTGTGGGTCCCCAGCCTGCCCTGGAGAGTTCCTCTGCTCTGTGAATGGACTGTGCGTCCCTGCCTGCGATGGGATCAAGGACTGCCCCAATGGCCTGGATGAGAGAAACTGTGGTGAGCCGTCTGCCCCTGTCTCCCATCTTGTTTCACGCCCTACACTGATCTAAGTCTACCCCATGAGCAGTCTGCCCTGTAGGACCCAAGAACCAGGGTCCTTGTACTATGTCAGGATGGCAAGATGGAGGCAGTGTGGGAAACTGGCGTCCCCAGAGCCACCCCCTGAAGCTTCTCTAGGGCAAGCTGTGACTCCTCAGATCAGATTTCTCCCTTTCTCACAGGCAAACAAGCTAGTTATCTGTCCTAGCTAGTCTTCTGACAAATAACCGAGAGGGGAGGGAAGAACCAGGTAGAGATGGCTGTTGGCCTGGGACTTTCAGGGAATGGGACCCAGGGTAGGAATCCTGTGTCTTTCTCCT
The DNA here is from genome assembly GCA_004025045.1 of Sigmodon hispidus. Classification (NCBI taxonomy): domain Eukaryota; kingdom Metazoa; phylum Chordata; class Mammalia; order Rodentia; family Cricetidae; genus Sigmodon; species Sigmodon hispidus. The sequence goes on from PVIH01011048.1 coordinate 17,774, forward strand.
TGAATGGGGTTCTCAGCCCTCCAGCCTGAGGCAGGAACTGGTGGTCCCAGACTAGGGCTTTCGGGAACAGTTGTGAGCAAATGCCAGCTTCTGGCCTCTAGACCCATCATCCAGGCATCGGAGCACTGAGGCATCTGGGCAGTCTCCACACTTGCCTTGTTAGTTCTCAGTCTGTGAGGAGAGAACCAGAGAAAGATATTACATATTTGATCCTGAACATATGGGAACCTTGGACACATTATTCACGTCTGTTCCCTCCAATGTAATTGGGTTTGGCAGGATTGCTATGAGAAGAATTTGAGATGGTGGATGCAAGATACAGGCAACATCTGCTGCCCCCGTAAGGTCCCGGGGCTGGTCCTCTGGTCCACTACCACTGTCCTCTGTACCCACAGTCTGCAGAGGCATGTTCCAGTGCCCCGAGGACAGCACATGTATCTCACTGCCTAGAGTCTGTGACCAGCAGCCTGACTGTCTCAATGGCAGCGATGAAGAACGGTGCCAGGAAGGTAGGACAACCCTGCCAGGGTCTCCAAGGAGATCAGAGCGGGTCACAGCAACACCTTCCACTACAAAGGTCTTCTTATGTCAGCATTTCAGCTGTCTGCCCAGAGGTCTATCCATCCATCCATTCACTCACCCATCCATTCATTCATTCTCCCAGCTATCCAACATCCATCCATCCACTCATTCACCCGCCTTCCCATCTTAGCTTCTGAATTACCCTTTCCATGTACTATTTCACATAATCACATGTTTGTCCATCCATCCACTGACCGGGCAGCCACCTCTTTATATACACAACTACCTGTCTAGGAGTCCATTGTTGCCTCCATCTAGCCAGCCAGTCCTCTGGCCAGCTAGTCATCCACCCAGTGAGCAGCCAAACCATAAACACTGGCAGGCTATTGGGTGATGATGGGTCAGGTTGGGTGATGATGGGTCAGGTGCAGTAAGGAGGTAGAAGCCAGATAACAGTGATGTGGTGCCGGCTCTTCAAGGGGACATGACAGGTGACCAGGAGCCTGTGGGACACCATGTGCAGTAGTGGGGGAAGTTTCTTAGATGTGTGTTTTTAGTTGGGCCTTGCAGAGAGCTGGGATTGGAACAGGATGGAGGGAAGAAAGCCAGAACAGGTGCATAGGAGATAGCATTCAGGTGTCCATTACAAGAAAGGGCACATGGGGGTCTTCGATGCTGGGGAAACATACCCCGGCTCTCGGGTCTCTAGTGGGACAGAAGAAGCATGATTATGCCTTCAGGGGCCTCACGGGAGTGTGAGGTCAAACAGCTCTAGCCTGAGAGACTGAACACAGCCTCACTATCAATGGGGTCAGGCTGAATGTGGGTGGGAGGAGACCCCAGAGGAGACTTGGGGAACCTTTTGGTGTGACAGACCCCTGTCTAGTCTCCTGGCCTTTCCTGGTGCCATTTTTGGAAGATTCCTATGGGGCTCAGAGACCCACCTTCGGTGGCCTGCCTGGTCCCCTCCATCCCAGGAGTGCCCTGTGGGACATTCACCTTCCAGTGTGAGGACCGGAGCTGTGTAAAGAAGCCCAACCCAGAGTGTGACGGGCAGCTGGACTGCAGTGACGGCTCAGACGAGCGACATTGCGGTGAGCTTGACCAGGCGGCGGCAGGGGTGGGGTGGGGTGTCCTCATGGGGACACAGGAGGGGAGCATCACTGTGTGCCTGTTCTGGTCTCCATTACCTTTTCCTGGGCCTGTCTCTCCATCGCTCCCCTCTGTTTCCTGTCTCCATGTCTCACTGCCTTTCTTTCTCTCTTCTTCCTTCTCTGTACACCCCGCCCTCTCCCATCCTCAGACTGTGGCCTCCAGGGCCCCTCCAGCCGCATTGTGGGCGGGTCCGTGTCCTCGGAGGGTGAGTGGCCATGGCAGGCCAGCCTCCAGATTCGGGGTCGACACATCTGTGGGGGTGCTCTCATCGCAGACCGCTGGGTCATAACGGCTGCCCACTGCTTCCAGGAAGACAGGTGAGGGCCTGGATGGGGGTGTGGGGAAGGCCATGGGAGGTACAGTGTGTGCAGACTGTACTCAGACAGGAAAAAGAGAACCCCAGACTGGCTGCCGTGACACGTGGGATCTGGTCTGGTAGCACCCCAGACGTGCTGTGTGTCGCCAGGCTTGTTGTTCAACCTCTCTGTGCTCTCCCCATTAAGTTGATGTCGCTGTCATTTATTCATTCCATTAACCCAGCAATTGTGCTCCTCCTACATGCTGGATGTTACGGTGACCGCGGAGGAAGCAGCTGGTTACAAGCCATAACATCTGCCAACATTTGCATTGTCACACAGAGGTGGTGGGTGGCACCAGGGAAGCTTTTCCCTGGCCCCCAAAGCACTTTCCCTGATGAGCTGACCCCCTTCCGATCCAAACCAGATCTGAGCCCCGGGGGCCCCTCAGGCCCCTCCCACAGAAGCCAACTGTCCTGTGTCCTCTACTGGCTTCTGGGGATCTGTTTGTCTTCCCTCGGTACACTCTGTCCTGCCCACCTGCTCTTCCTACCTCTCTGCTAATTTCATCACTGAGTCATCACACACACACACACACACACACACACACAGAGAGAGAGAGAGAGAGAGAGAGAGAGAGAGCGAGCCCAGGCCTGAGCTCTTCTTATGTGTCTCCTAAGAACATGGAAGTAGAGATTGTTCCCATTTCACAGATGGTAGGACTGAGGCCTAGAGAAAGCCAGGCTCTGTTAGGAGGGATGAGGCTGGAGGGAGAACCCAGGCATGTGCCCAGGGGCTTGAGAGAAAGGAGAAACCATCTAGGGGCAGACAGGGTCCCCTACCCCAGCGGGAAAGCTGGGTCTCTGGATAGGAGACTAAGCAGCTGAGTTATGATGTCTTCTCTGCCTCCCACCCAGCATGGCCTCCCCGAGGCTGTGGACCGTGTTCCTGGGCAAGATGCGGCAGAACTCACGCCGGCCAGGCGAGGTTTCCTTCAAGGTGAGCCGTCTATTCCTGCACCCGTACCACGAGGAGGACAGCCATGATTATGACGTGGCCCTGCTGCAGCTGGACCACCCTGTGGTATACTCGGCCACCGTGCGCCCCATCTGCCTGCCCGCCCGCTCTCACTTCTTCGAGCCAGGCCAGCAGTGCTGGATCACCGGCTGGGGAGCCCTGCGAGAGGGTGGTGAGCAGGGGCAGGCGGTGGGATCTGGGATATCAGGTGTGGGCTTGGAGGGTCTCACTTCCAGGTCCTTCCAGCTATGGGATCAACAGAGCTGGACTTCATAAGATAAAATCTGTAATATGGCCCGTGGGTCCTGCTGCTCCCCTCCTAGCCTTGGAAGAACTCAAGCAGGGGGCATAGGGGATAGAACACAGGGATGCCACAGCTGGGCTGTATGAATCCTGGAGGGAGGGAAGGAGGGAGGGAGGGAGGAAGGGAGGGAGGGGTGGGTGAAATGGGGCTCTTCATTACTCCAGACTGGATTGAACAGAAAATGTCATATGAGCTACTCAGCCTTAGGGGTGGGCACTATGGCCCCATTTTGTTGACGAGAAAACTGAGGCTGAGTCCCTTAGTTACTGAAAGGCACCCAGTCAAGAGATCTTGACAGGGACTCTCTCTAGGGCCGAGAGTTTTCTGCTTCTGTTGCTAGAAAGGGTATTCTCCCCTCCTGGCTTTAACTGACAGGAGTTGCCATCTCAAGAAACTGTCCCCCGGTTCCGCAAACATCTGGCCCAGCTACAGACTAGGCTGTAGCCTTGGCACATGGTGATTTATCACTGGGAAGTAGGGGCGGCTGTGGTGTGGTGCTGGGATTCGAACAAGGGCCTCATGTATGCTGAGACGACTGCTGTACTACTTACTCAGCCACACCATGACCTCTGCAGAGATAGCTTAAAGATGGGGACGCTGAGGCTCAGAAAGGGTTCCTTGCTTGGCCGTTCACTCAGCAACGCACATGTGAACACCTACTGTGTGTCAAGCATTGAGGCTGACAAGGAGATGAAGATGAGAACACTCTTACGGTGTGAGCTACCACAGATGGGAACAGAAAACAGCCTGGAGAAGGCACCTGCCTGGCCTGGGTCTACATTGAGGCTGGAATGACAGCTGAGCAGTGCCTGGGAACCGGGGGTGCCTGGTGAAGGCACAGGAAGAAAGAGCTGAGAACATTAGGCAGCTGCAGAGTCATGGGGCATGGCTAGGGGAAGGGCCTTGGAGTAGGTGGGCCTTGAAGGCCACCACAGGACTCAGGGGTGAGGAGTCCTCCCTGCCTACTACATCTTAGAACCAAAGGGACTTCAAAACCCCATTGTTGGGCTGGGGAGATGGCTCAGGGGTTAGGAGCACTGAATGTTTTCCCAGAGGACCCAGGTTCAATTCCCAGCAACCACACGGCAGCTAACAACTGTCTAACTCCTGTTTCACAGATCTGACACCTTCATGCCAATGCACATAAATAAAGCTAAATAAATTTAAAACAAAACAAAACCAATGTCTGGCCCAGCACCAGGCTGGTCAGCGAGAGTCACTAAGAAGTTAAGAGTACAGTGAGGGGATTATATGTGTATTTCATAGCATCCCTTTGGGGCTACAACAGAGCAGAGGGAGTTTCTGGAACCTTCGAGCCCTTTAGAGGAAGGGAGAAGGGAATAATGTCTAACGGGCTTTTCCGGGGTAGAGTGTGAGCTCTGGCATCAGCAGCCATGCAGAGGAGTCAGTGATAGGGCAGAGTGGGAAAGGTTCCTGAGACGTCAGGACAACCACAGGGGGAGCACATTCTTTCTTTTTTATTTGCCTGGAAGTACAGACAGTTGTTAGCTGCCATGTGGGTGCTGGGAATCGAACCCCGGTCCTCCGGGAGAGCAGTCAGTGCTCTCAACCGCTGAGCCATCTCTCCAGCCCCGGGAGCAGATTCTTAGCCCCTTTTATTCGCCCTTACCTTCCCAAAGGGCCCAGTAGTAGCACCCTGCAGAAGGTGGACGTGCAGCTGGTCTCTCAAGACCTGTGCAGTGAGGCTTATCGCTACCAGGTGACCCCGCGCATGCTCTGTGCCGGCTACCGCAAGGGCAAGAAAGATGCCTGCCAGGTAACTAACTGCCTGTTGGGTGTGGGCTGTTGGGAAGGTGACTGCCCCCCTCTCCTTACAGATGAGGCCTACAGAGGCTCCATGGCTGCAATGGCACATAACAGACCCTTGGGGTGGAAGGTCTTTGGGTCTGCTCTTTGTTATCCTGAGACCTTGGGCCTGGAGTCATGGGGTGGGGGGGCTAAGGGAGGCTGTCCCCCCGAGGCAATAATGTCTCTCTAATTTTATTTTAGGGTGACTCCGGGGGCCCACTGGTTTGCAGGGAACCCAGTGGCCGCTGGTTCCTGGGAGGGTTGGTTAGCTGGGGCCTGGGCTGTGGCCGACCCAACTTCTTTGGCGTCTACACACGTGTCACACATGTTATCAGCTGGATCCAGCAGGTGATGACCTGACAGGCTGTTCTGCAGTGCTGGACCTGCCTCCAGCCCAAGTTCAGGACACCCACCCAGCCCAGGCATAAGTATTCTGAGGCAAATGACCGAATGACCGTGTTGAGGCCTGTTCCCTCAGTGACAACACACAGAAGGAGTGACAGCTGGTGGTGGGGATGTCTCCTGAGGTTCGGGGCCACCTCAGTTTGGCTTTACTTCTAACCCTTTCTCATTCCGGTTGTTTCTTCTCTCCCTTCCTCCCACCATTGTTTTGGGGTGGGGTCCCGTGGCAATGATGCTGCCTCCCAGTCCTTCCTCATACAAAAGCCACTTGGAGGGAACTGGCTGAGAGCAGATTCCAGCCTGGGAGGCCCCTGTGCATCTTGGACGATCAGGAAGAAGGTGCCTCTATCAAGGGGGAACCCTCAGAGCCCTTGAGACTGCCAAGTGGACCACACTATAAGCCAAACCACGGGGCAGCCCCCGCTGCAGGAGCCTGCTCCAACCCTCCCTGCTCCAGGGCCCTCCCTGCCATTCACTGGAGGCCTACCGTCTGTTCTAAAAATAAAGCATTTGACCAAACTGCTGCTATCTGAGTGGTCCCACACATCTTATACCTGTGACATGTGCGGAGGTCACTGTGGAGGGCAGTGGGAGCTGAGACTCAAAGGCAAATAGGAAGGCCATATTGCCAGAGACATCAGGGCACACCAGGAACCAGCAAGCTGGGTGCAGCCACAACAGAAGGGAAAAAGGAGGGAGGAGGAAGAGGAGGAGGAAGACGAGGAAGAGGACTGCAGGTAGATGCCAGAAGGTAAAGATCAAGAATGAGCAAAGGATTTGACCTGGAGAGGCTATGGCAGCCTTGGCAGGTTGGAAAGCAGAGTGGCTTCACATTTCACAACCAGCACCCGCACCATGTTGGGGGAGCTGGAGGCAGATGAAATGCTGGGAGGAGAAGACAGAGATGGAGCAAGCGATGGGGATGAGCTGGAAGATTTAGGACACAGGGGCGCCCCCTGGAGGCAGCAGTGATAAATGTCACACGCATAGAGTTCTGGGACTGACAAGGAGCTGTCCAGGAAACAGTGGGAGGCACTGGATCCTGCCAGGAAAGGATGGGGCCAGGCAGGTAGCAAGGGCCTCTGGCACCTTTGGGTAAGGCATAAAAGGGTCATATGGCATCCCGCTTCCAAATTTCTAGCCCTAGGTGGGGCTCTGCTAAAATAGGGGGCTTCATGCAGCTGGCTCCTGAAAAGCTGGCTGGAAAAATGAGCTCACCTTTAGGGGGTGCATATCCTCAGGGTTAGGGTTAGGGTTAGGGTGATGTTCTCCAAGCTGTGAGCTGGCAGGAGGGAGCCCTGGCCCCTGACCTTAGTACACCACTGCCATTGGCGCAACAGGGTGAGGTGCCCAGGTGTCCCAGCAGGAAGTGGAGGGGTGGCCCAGGGCTTAGGCTACAACAGGGCTGATGGCAGAGCAGGTAGCCTCAACTCTGACTCCCAGGAAACTGACAATGGCAGAGAACTTCAGAAAAGTGGATCTACCTCACCTGAATTTAAGCCCTGTCCCTAAAAGTGGCCCAGAGAAAGAGGGAGGCAGTCAGGCCAGTCTGTTTGTTGAGGTTTATTTCATGGTGGGTGGACACAAGTGACAGATGTGTGCCCATCGTAGGGAGTCAAGACATGGGCGGGGGCAGCTCAGCCCTTTTCATATCTGTCTCCTCCTCCATCACATGTTTCCCAGCAGCCTCCCTCTGCTGCCAAACACATGGTGGCACCCGGAAGGGGCAGCCAAGGTGGTGCCGCGTCTGTACCCTCCTTCCTGATTGGCTAAGTTCTCATATTGTCCCCCCACCAGTATCTGAAACCATAATGTCTTACTTGGGGGCTAGGCTAGAATCCCTCCCCCTAGAAGGTAATGATTGCAGCCCCAGATACTTAGGGCTTCCAGGAACCCCATTCCTTCCTGATCCTCACAACACCCCTATGAGGTAGGTGGGATCAGGGTGCCGTGGAATCGGGGCTCAAGGAGGTGCTATGACTGGGCTGGGAAGGAATGTATCCGCCATGCAACAAGAGGACCCAGGCAGGGAACAAAAGAGCCTGGGAGATATGTATGGGTGGGCAGTGCCACAATTGGCCATGGGCAAGTGACTCTGCCTGAAGACCCCAGGCCCCAACTCAAGCCTTCCAAGGTCCCAGAGGGGCCCGGGCCTGGGCCTGGAGGCTGGATTGAGTCCCAGACTCGCAGATGCAGGCAGCAATGGCAAGGGAGAGGGTAAGTCTTCCTCCTCCGGCCGGGGGCCCACCCCGTGATACAAAAATAAAGGATTTCAGATCGGAACCCCAAGTCCCTGGAGGTGATCTGGGGGCTCACATCCGGGTGCCTCTGGCTTGTAATAGCTAGAAAATAAGAGAGAGAAGGAGAAGGAAAAGGAGAAGGGGTCAGAAAATCAGGGTGGGGGTGAGGACAGGGTGATGCCAGGACAGGAAAGTTGGGGAGAGTGGGGGAGGGAGGAAGAGAGGGAGAGAAAAAGGCAAGTGAGTCCCAGGCTGGCTCTGGAGGGAGGGTGGGGCTGAGGCCCAAAGTTGGCGGAGTCAGGCCCGAGGAGGGAGAACCTGCCAGCCTTGGGCTGGTGGTGGCAGCCTGCTTGATGGGCAGGGATGGGAAGGGCACATCACTGCTTTCCCAGGCTAAAAGGGACCACCGGAAGCAGCTGTTCGCCCCATCTTAGAATTCAACTGTGGCCCAGAGAGAGTCAGTGACTTGCCCAAGGTCACACGGGGAGATTGGGCTGACTGGGTGGGGGGGGGGCCCAATCCTTGGCAGGCTCTTGCCAAATCATTAGCCAAGGGACATCACATGTGGCCTGGCCACCCACTCCACAGAACTAGGGGACACAGTACCCACATGCAGTGCTGCGCGAGCTTCTAGAGATGCATGATGGGGGCAGAGGCACGCGGCCAGTCCGCCGCCCCTTCCCCTGCCTGGCTGAGTACAGGCAGGCAGGTATAAGAGTTTCCACCTCTGGACCTTTGCAGTTCTCAGGGCCTCACCCCAAGGCTTAGATAAGTGGAGAGACTTTGGTGGGTGGAGAGAATCAGCCAAAAGCTCGGCTCAAGTCCAAGGACAAGATTATGAGCACCCTCTACGCTTCCGCCCCACCCTCCAGCTCTGCCAGGCTACAAACCAGGGGCGGCAGCTCTGGGGGCGGGCGCGAGGCCGGGGAGCTCTCGCAGCAAGCTCAGGCTTGGGTCTGGGAGGGTGCGGACAGGGACCTGCAAGGAGGAAACGTGAGGAGGAGGCAAGCGGGAAGAGCGTGGCCTATGGCCAAGGCCAGCCTCAGAGGTGCCCTGCTGGGTTGGAGGATATAGAGCAGATGCGGCCACGCCCCTCCTCCCCAGGCCAGGAGGCAGAAGGGGTCGAAAGGGGCGCAGGAGGCGGCAGGCAGGATGCTTGGGGATGCAGGGCCAGGGGGCCCGGGGAGAGGGCACGGGAGACTGGGACTAGGGAAGCCCCAGGGTGGAGACGGGAGCAGGCGGAGAGGAAACCTGGGCAGGGGCAGAGAGGGAAGAGGCAAGGTGCAGATGAGATCCAGGAGGAAGAGGAGGTGGATGAAGATGAAGCAGGACCTCCAGCAGGAAGCGGAGGAGGAGGAGGAGGAGGCGGTGGTGGGAGGGAGAAAAGGTTAGCGGGATCCTGAGATGACAGGGCTGCAAGAGAAAGTAAGAGAGGAATGGTTATGGGCGAGGCGCCAGGCGCTGAGCTAACCCTGGTGGCCCGCCCCCACGGTTCCCGGCGGCAGCTGCTCCAGCAGGGAGAGGGCGGGAGGCCCGGGCTGTCATTTAGCAATCGTCCTCTTGGGGGCGGGCTGCACCTTTCTCCTGGGCATCCGCCTCCACCTGCACCTGGGCCACCTCCACCTCCTCCACCTCCAGCTGCCGCCGCTCCTCCAGCTGCTCGTCCGTGCTCTGCGCAGGGGCGCCGGTGACCAGGGGAGAGAGAGTGGAGACACTGACGAGGGGGCGGGGCTGCGGGCGGCTTGCCGCAGGGTCCCCCGACCTCAGGACAGAGGGGTAGGCGGGATGAAAGGGACTTCGGAGAGAGGAAGGGCTGGCTGCAGCCAAAGCAGCTGGTGTGTTTTCCCTACCCCAGAGGGATGCTCGGGGACCAGCTAGGCTGCTGATAAAGAGCCCGGCTATGGAGAGGGCTGCAAGAGGAGCCAGTGGGCTCCTGGGAAAGCCTTACTTTGGGAAGATGGATCCAGAGCAGGAAGGTTATCCCAGGGCAATCACCAGCCAGATCTAGATGCCAGCAACAGAGTCTGGCAGCCTGGGCCAGGTTGGTGACACCGGGAGGTACCTTGCACTCTTGCAAGGAGGAACCAGGCACTGGCGTGGGGGTGCAGGGATTGGTGGCCAAGGGGATCACAGCAGGGCTGGGTGGCGACACACAGGAAGCCAGAGTTCCTAAGACTGCTGCTCATGGGTACAACTTCTGCTTTCCCAAGCTGGATCATGCCAACTGTGTGGGCCCTACTGCAGGCCCAAGGTACTGGACTCTTTCTCCTAGGCTGGCTGCCAACTGTGCCCTTGGGAGCTTGCTGTCCAGGCCAGAGCCCAGAGGGCTCCTGAAACTACTCAGAGAGGCTTCCCTGGGGAAGGGTAGGACTGTGGGATTTCCCCATCCTGACCTAGGCTGACACCAGACACTCACTAGTCCCTGGGAACCCAGGAGTTCCACGCTGGAATCTCCAGAGCGCTCATGGCCCACCTCTTCCTTCACAGAGAATACAGCAAAGATGTGAGAAGAGAGATTTGCCCAAGGTCATACAGAGCAGCATGTCACACCTGGGCCCCTCGTTCAGCATGCTCTGCCTGGTGCTTCACACCTATTCATGTGAATAAAAGGTATCAAGTCCACCTTACATGTGTCCTTGTAATGGTCTTGCCTGACTGTTCCCCAGCCTGGGCCAAGGATGTGAGCTGACTGGACTGTAGTGGCATGGGATGGATGGCATTGGCTGTGACCATGACCATGAGCGTTATGTGGGTACAGCAGAAGGAGGACATAGCAGCAGGATGGGGGACAGGGCATCACACAGGGCAGGCACTCACCTTGGTCTTCCGGCTAGACTCTGAGCTTAGGCCGTGTGGGGAGCTGTGGAGTTCCTTAGACACCACACACAGGAACTCGGCCTGGTCCTCGCTGCCGTAGTTGTAGGAGGAACCGATATTCACCAGCTGAGGAAAGGGTAGGACTCGTCACCTTCTGTGCCAGCAGAGGGCAAGAGAGACAGCTGTCTACCGGAGGACCAACTGGCAAGAGGCAGGCCAGGGAACAAGCCCAGGAGCCCTCCACATTCTCCCTGGGGTCCTAGAGATTTGCTCACACCATTTCTGGGTGTCAAACTCGCTGTGCAGGGTGACCCTGACTTCCTGTCCCCATCTCTGAGTGTAGCTAGGGCTCTCCTAATGGTGGGTACGACACTGGTGCCGGTGCACAGATTCCTATTGAAAACCAGAACTTTTCCCGGTGGCTCTTCGGTTTCACAAAGGCCTTGTGAAGGAGGTATCATGAGCCCACATCCCAGGATGCAGAGGCTGGGGGAGGGGCTGGCTTGCTCACGTAGGAGTGACAGAGAGCAGGCTGGACCCTCCCGTCCTAGCTGGCCAGCTGGTCTTTCTCATAGTGACTATCCTGGATCCCAGCCTTCTCCAGCTTCTCTGTGGGAAGAGGTTGATGGGCTAGGAGCATAGGGAACTAGTTCAGCTCTTCTTCTTCTTCTTCTTCTTCTTCTCAGGGCAGATTGAACTCTAAGTTCATTTGGGAGGGCTCTGTGCCTCTAGAAAACCAAGAGGCAGAGCGTGGCTCTATGGCTGATAACAGGAGTCTCCCATGATAATTCACAATATGGCCTAGAGGCATGGTTGGTCACATTTGTACCTTGGGAAGCCACCATCTGGGGCTTCCAGGAAAAGGGGGATGCTTATTACTGTGCGTGCCTGTCGTGAGACCCTGGAGGTCTGGCCCAGGGTATGGCAAGGATTCCACTCAACTCTGAGATTCTGGTCCCCTATACCTGAGCTGTCCATGAGGACCAGAGACTGGCTGCTATGCCAACCCCCAGTGACTAGGATGCCCACTGGGATGTGTGCTCCCTGCCTCCTTCCCAGTCTACCTGTGCCCAGCAGGCACTTTTCTAGGCTTGCTTAGTTCCATTCAGGAAGATGCTGGGACTAAGCTGAGACTGCACAAAGGACAAGCGTAGGGTGTCCTCTGTATCCAGCTCACCTGCTCGAAGCGCCAGCCATCAGACATGGTGGAGACCATCTGTGTGAGCTCTTCCTCCTGGCATTGTAGCACACGGTATACATGCTTGGGTGGCACCTGTGGGTAAAGGGTCACATGGAGGGCACCAGGTTACCCAGATGCTTCTTCCCTCATTATATAACCCTAGATGGAGGGAGGGCAAGAAGGTCACACCAGAGAGGAGGGAGCTGTGCTCTGAATACCTACTATGTGCCAGATGTTTCCCATGCAGAACTCACTCCTTCCAAGACCCTTATGCATTATGCAACTTTATACTGAGGCTCTCAGAGAGGTTCAGTTGCTTGTCTAAGGGTCACCAGCTCAAGGGAGGCAGAGCCATGTGTGAAATACGATTGATACAAGAAGGAAGCAGGGTGGCGGGGCATTCTGGGTTAGCAGTCAAGTCAGGCCCTCACCTCTGTAGCTCCTGTGACTGGGAGGTGATGTCCTGTTCCCCAGAGGCCTGGGGTCTGAGCTCTGAAATGCCAGCCCTGACAGCTCAGGTGTACTATGCCTGACTCCATAAAGTAGACATTTACTCATCCTGTATGGCCTTGGGTGGGGGTGAGTGGATGGGGTGATTGTATTGCTAGGCATCCTCTGTGAGCAAGGGTAGCTAGGCAAACTTGAACATCTCTCCTTTTCACAGAAGAAAATTAACCCTTGGTCGAACACAGCAGGAGCCCAGGCAGGGGCAGAACCCTAGCAGCTGATATCCAGGCTGGGGCTGTGCTGAGCAGCCTGGGAGGCATCCCCCATCCCCCTCCCCCTTCCTCCACTGGTCCTGCTTCCTCTCTCCAAACCTGGGTCACTGTGTAGTCTTTTTCCTCCATCCTGTCCTTGATGATTCGGATCAGGGGGCCAATGTTGTAGAACTCAGCTTCTTCCAGGACCCCTGGGACACAGAACACCCCGGTCACCACTACTGTCTCCAGACCCCATTCTCCCCCAGACCCACTTCCTGCTGTGGTCACTTTCCTAGAAAGGGTCTGTGAGTTCAGGAGTCAAGAAAGAAGGAACATTTCAGGTCTAGGGATTTGCTCAGTGGCTAGAGTGACAGGTGAGCATGTACACAAGCCTTGGGTTTGATCCCCAGCACTACACAAACCATTAGTGGTAATGAACACTTGTATTTCTAGCACTTGGGAGATAGAGGATCAGAAGTTCAAGGACATCCTTGGTTACATAACAAGTTTGAACCAGCCCAGGCTATATGAGACCTGGTCCAATCCAAACTAAAGAGAACATTCTTTCCTTGGTCCCCACATAAGGGGCTGAGATGCCTCTATTCAGTCAGCCCTGTCCCCTGTGCTGTGATGAGCATGTGACCCAGGACTACCTGGTGAACCTGGGACTGTTTTGAGCATCAAGAAAGAAGGTTCATTAGAACTGTGCCCTAGAATATTCCAGGGAGGACCTGGGATACCTACTGTGTACCCTCATTCACCAAGTGCATGATAAGTACCAGGTCTGGGTGGGAACATCACATTCTTTACACACTTGTCAAAACTAGAAGTGAGTATGTTCATTATGCCCGCTTAACAACCAGAGAAACTGAGGCTGAGAGAGAAACAGTTTGTCTAAGTTCACATAGTCCGTAAGCCACAGAGCCAAGACAAGCTCAGCCTTCAGAGCCCTAGACCCTTTATTAGAAGTGAATAAGCTTGTGGGAACCCCCAGCTGCCACTCATAACTGTTGGTAAAGCTCTTGGTCCATCAGGAGTCCCAGGACATGAGGGAAGTGGATGTCACTACCTGTGTGTTATAGATGGATCTGAGAAATCTGTGCAGAATTCCCTGGAGTCTGGACTGCAGGAAGTCCATGCAAGGCAAGGGCTGCTGGGCTCTTTGGATACAGGGACAATCATAGACTGTATTATATATAGCCTTTAAAAACTGAACCTTTGAACACTAACTGCCATGTGATGGAGGAACTCTAGCCAGCCAAAAGGGAAGTCATGAAAATAAAAACCCACGGATGTGAGAGCTCTGAATGAGACAGCTGACGGCCAACAAGTCTCTCTGCCTGTGTGGAGCACACAAGTGAGCGGTTGGCAGCAGGGAAAAGAGCCAGGCCAGAAGCCTCTGGGCTAACACACTGACCCTGAATCCCAGCCTGCAGAGTGGAAGGGATCAGCGGCTGTTGTTAGAGTTTCCTATCCTCTAGTATTTTCTTACAGCAGTTAGAACTGGGTCAGAGGTCATTCTCATCTCTATTGGAGCTCAACTAATGCATGCCCTGCCGGAAGGGAGAGTCAGCAAGGACCCTGAGTGACAGAAGTCTCCCGGGCTCTGGCTGAGGGAAATAGTGACAGCCATCTAACCGTAAACTGTGCACCCCAGGCTAGGCAGCTTCGTGTTGTGAGAAACTTCCTACTGCTTAGTATGGTAGGTGTGACTCACTACACTTCATAGACCCAGAGGGGTTAACATTTCCACTGCCACACAGCAAGCTTCCTCCTGAAATCCATCTCTCCAGATAGTTCCCCACCCACCTGAGGATGTGAGTGCACCAGAGCTTTGAAGAGCTAGAACCTGTAAACAGGTGTTGTCTGTGATGCAGCTGGAGTATGAGCCTCCCAGAGGGACCTACTCCTGAGTCCAGGTCCCATCCATGTGATCTGGTCCCTTTGGACTGCTAGGCAGCTAGCTGGAGGCCAGGCAGAGTGAGCTGCCTACAGGAAATTCTGAGTATGATGATCTCCCTGTCCTTTGGGGAATCTTCAGATCACTGTACCCCATTGGGGTCAGCCAGTGAAGAGCATTGCCTAGAGCAAGGGCTACGTGAAACACCCACAGATTCCCAGGACTCATCTGCAGTTCTAAAACACACTATTTCGAATGTGGATCATGATGCCCATTTTGTAGACACCAGTGGAGACCCAGAGAAGACTGACATGCCCACACTGGCCTGATCCAGAGCTACATACAAGTGTACAGAGGAGGCTGGTTCAAGGATGACTGTAGTCTCTGTTCCTGATCTATTCTCCACATTGCTTTCCTGTTAGCTGCTTTCACATTTCAAGGCTCTCTCTGGGTTCTAGCCCTGCTTCTGCTTTTTCCAGACTGTGTGACCTTGACCCAGTCATCTGGCCTCCTGAAGTATGTCTTCTCTCCCCCATAATCAGAGGTTTATGAGCCCCCACAGGGTTGGGAAGGACAGAAGCCTGATCAGGAACAGCACCCCAATTCCCCACATTAAGCCACTGGGCTGCAGAAGCAGCCAGGTTTGGAAACTCCACCTACTGACTGATGGCAAGCCCCTGCTTGGGAGACACAGAATAAGGCAAAATGCCCAACTCTTCTTCCATCCAGCCTGCAGTGTCACAGGCCACACCAGGCCTTCCTTTGGGGAAAGGTCAAAGCCTTGGGGCCTCACTGCCTCCACTGGTCCTTTTCCATATCACTTCCCCGTCAGCACTCAGTGAGAGCAGACAAAAACCTGAAGAATGAGACCTTACTCCAAGACAGGCAGAAAATAATGAGGGAAAATAGATGCTACCCCTGGCTACAAGCATGGTTTTATACCTCCCCTGAAGGCTCTGGCTAGTTCCAGAGAGCCCCAGACCAGCCCAATGAACCAACTCACCCTCCTCAGCCATGTCTTTGTCCAGCACCAGTTTGCCATGCCTGAGGAAGTTCAATATGGGTCCGAAGTAGGTGGGGTCTCGGTCAATGAGGTAGGCCCCGGTTTCGTCCTGTGGAGATGACCACAGAAAGTGAGAGGTGTTTGCGCTTCCCCAAGCCCACACATTAGCTCAACTTACCACAGGCTGGAAAAAGAATTCAGGGGAAAAGGAAGGGGATGAGCTGGAACAAGGCTCTCTCTGGGTTCTAGCCCTGCTTCTGCTTTTTCCAGACTGTGTGACCTTGACCCAGTCACCTGGCCTCCTGAAGTATCTCTTCTCTCCCCCGTAATCAGAGGTTTAAGTGTGAGAATAAAGTGTGACCGGACTTCTGAGTGGCCCCCTAGCTCAGCAGAGGAGTCAGTGAATTTCCCCTCTTGGAGACTGTCCCCCTGAGCCATCCCCACTATCCATCAGATATTTGCAAGTTTCCAACGGAGCTGCTCTCTGATTGGATACTTGCACCCTGCAGGGAGGCAGGGCTGGCATCAGTAGACCCCATCAAGAAGCAGGGGGTTCACCCAAGAACACAGTGTGAGAAGGCCACAGAACTGGGGCCAGGGGACTTGGACAAGCCAACTCCAGAGGCTATGGACATGGAAGTGACAGCTGAGACTCTTCCCAGGTCATTCGGGGAGTGGACAGTAGAGCAAGATGAGCCCACAAGAGATATTTGCTAGGCTGGGGTACTTCCTCACATTAAGCCCAGTTTCCAGACACCCAAGCCTCCTCCACCCAGTTCCCTGCATCCCTTAGCTGCCCACACCTCAAGGGCGGGGAAAAGCAACTCCTAACGCTGGAGTCGGCCAGGGCAGCTCGGCAGGCTGGGCTTGTCGGTCCCTCAGCACCGCCCCAAAGCAAGGAAGCGTCGCGGATCCCAGGCAGAGCTCCAAGGCTCCAAATGGCCGCGGCCTGTGCTGTCCCGTTGCCACGGCAATGAGCACAGCGATCCCTCTCTGCTCCGCTTCCTCCCCCTCTTCCTGCCCGGGCTTCCCGCCTCTGGATCCTACAAAAGCTACACCGCCCAGGCTGACTACCGAGGGACGCGCAGGCCAGACTGCCCGGGAGGGAGCGCAGAACCCGGACGCCGCCTTCAGCGGGCTCACCCGGTCCGACTGCAGCTCTTCGCCTTGGCACAGGCGGCTAAGGAAGGACTTCTGCTCCCGGCACAGCGTCTGGCGGGTGGTCAGGAATACCGTGCCCCCTACGTTCAATCTCACCCACTTGCCCCAGCCGCCCCCGGCGCGGCCGCCCGCCCCCGCCGGTGGCGCTGCCTCCCCGGCCTCCATCCTCATCGCCAGCCGCGGTGTCTGCATCCTCCCCTCCGCGCGTTGCGGGAGGGTACCAGGCGCGTGGTATGCCGGGAACTGTAGTCTGGAGCCAGGGCTGGGATGCGCTGCGCCGGTCCTGATGCGTCTCGGACAGCAGATCCCGCCCCACATTACCTTTCTTGGCGGCCAGACACCTGGTATCTCCCTTTGGCCAGACTGGTTGGTTTGCAGAAGGCGAGGGCCCTGGGAAAACAGTGATCCCCAGTCCGCTATTCCTCCCCGATTTGTTCTTTATGCGGGGGCCCCAGCTGAGAAATGCCTGACCTAAGAAGAACTTTCTGCCTCCAGAGGTTCCTATATTTACCTAGACTTACTTTGTAATAGGAGAGGGCGCATGTGCGTGTTGCTGGGGATGAAACCCAGGGTCTCTGCTAAACTACACCAGAAATATTTCTTTTTGCCCCATGTATGGTGTGGATCACAGAGATGACACCTCTACCTCTTCCTAAATTCCTTGAGAACATGTAGTTGGATTTAGGGCTGGCTGAACATTTTTGTGTGCCAGAAAGCTGTGTAAACGTACATATTATTCATTTAAGCTTTTAGTAGCCCAGCCACCAAAACAGTGGCATGATGGGGCCACAGAGGTAAAGAGATAGTGGTGCATTTCCATACTAAAGACTGTTTCCTCTGCCCTTCCCAGGGTTGTCAAGGATCAGACCAGGGCTCCCACACTAAACCCAAGCCTCTTCCACTCAGCTGCCCACACCCCAAGGGCAAACAGAAGCAGACACATCAACTCCTTTTCCAGCTGGAGTAAGCCTAGACAGCAGGACTTAGAGAGTTGAGGGTGATATGAAAGCATCCCTGGTTTGTAGGGCTTGTGGGGCTGGTCACAAAGGTCACTGGTCTGCAGGGATGGAGAGAAGGGAGGGGTGGATCTATTGGAATCAAGAACAGAGCTAAGTCTTGGGTGCTCTGGGCGACATTCTTGGGCTAGTCTGAAGGAAATAATCTTCATAAGAAATAAATTCCCAGAAGCAGAAGTTCAGATAGTGGTTTGCTCGATATCACCTGCTTCCGTAAATGCAAAAGAATTGAAAATGAGGCACCTGGCACCTGCACTGGTCTGTTTG
The DNA here is from genome assembly GCA_004025045.1 of Sigmodon hispidus. Classification (NCBI taxonomy): domain Eukaryota; kingdom Metazoa; phylum Chordata; class Mammalia; order Rodentia; family Cricetidae; genus Sigmodon; species Sigmodon hispidus. Next base: position 35,564 of record PVIH01011048.1, read on the forward strand.
CAGGATGGGGGAAGGGAAGCCCCAGCTGCCTCACCCCGTCCTTGAGGAGTGTAGACTGTGCCACAGGACTGAGGAGGCACCAAGGCTCTCAGCAGAGGAGGAATAATGGCCTTCGGGTGATGTTTTGGGATGATCACTCTGGCATTGGTATTCCAGAGGATTATTGGGATGGGAAGGGGAAGATGGGGGGAGCTGTTTAGGGCCATGGTCTCCGCTGTCCTTCCTTCTCTGCTCCACATGTCCCTTTTAGAACGACACCCGCAGGTACCAAAAGTACCAAACACTGGACTTGACCCAGGGAATGACCTACTTTCTCTTTCTGTTCCTGTGATACAACATCCTGCCAAAAGCCAGCTCAGGAGGAAAACGGTTTATTTGGCTCACAATTCCAGGTCACAGCCCTTTGTTGTAGGCAAGTCCAGGAGGCATGACTTGACGCAGCTAGATACATCCACAGTCAAGGGCAGAGAGGGAATGGATGCATGGATGCTCAGCTCACACTCTACTCTTACACAGTCCATGACCCAATCCCAGGGAACGGTGCCACTCAGAGATGGCTCGATCTTCCCACATCAATTAATGTAATCAAGACAGTCTCCTACAGACATGCCCACAGGCTAGCCTGATTTAGGCAACTCTTCATTAACTGTCTTCACAGGTGATTCTAAACTGCATCAAGTTAACAACTAAAACTTACCCACCCCTGGAGAAGTGAGCAGAGGAAACCCCTTGTAAGGATGGGGATCAGGTCTTATTCTCCAGCCAGGATCCTGTTATAAGTGCCTGACAATAGGCATCAAAAGCATTCAGCAAAGATAAGTTCATCATCCACATACTGTGTTCTCAAGACCAATGCTTCAGGCATTCTGTCACAATAGTGGTGATTACAACAGCCACCAGAGTAGCAGGTACTGGTCACTGAGGGCTTTTCCTGGTTTCCCCACACATGGGCTATTATCATTCTGAGACTCTAAGACACAGATTTTAATTCTCCATCATGCCTATTTTACAGTAGATAAAATTAGGCTCAGAGGCTGTGGGCTCTTCCCAGTCAGTGTTGGAAGAGACTGTCGAAAGCAGAGCCAGATTCAAACTTTTATCTCAGTGACTCAGAAGCCATCCCACCCATCTGCCCCCATGGGAGTCTCCAGGTCACACTACCGTGAAGAGACTACAGTCCACACAGCTGGTCCAAGCAGGCCAACCTGAGCCCAGCACAGATCTGGGCACTGCCCAGTTTGTCTCTAATCCTGGAAGTGACAGGTGGAGGCTGGACCAGTACCTTGACGCCCAATAAAGAGGAAGGTTTGTCTTCACTTTTCCCTCTAAAGATAGATTATTGAATCTACTTTGATCCCAAAAACAACTGTTAATTTCAAAATACTTTACATTGGTATAGATTTTAGTTTATTAATACAAATTTAAGGTCAATTTTGTTATACTGTATATATACTCTCATTTAAGGCATTATGTTTATGTGACTTATTTAAAATTATGTATTATAATTTTAAATAATTAATAGTTAATCATATATGATAATTAAACTTATAGTCATGTTAGTTAGATTTTTAGATATACAAAGATATATTTCAATTAGATAAGTAATCTTCACTTCAAAGGCATTTAAATATTTTAAGAACTTAGACTTTTCTAGACAGTGAGACATGTCTGCTCCTGGCAGAACCAGTTACTTCAGGAAGATGATGAGCATAAAAGAAACTTCATGTAGAGTTTACTTTCTTTATGGCAAAGGTTGGCCACTGGACAAGAGCCTTGCTGACAGTATGCTATATAAACTAGACATGAAAGACCCATAAAAAAATGACCTCGAAAACTTTCCAAAACAAGCCGAGATAGTCCTTCAGGTTCCTGCTTCACAGACTGCCAGACATTCTTCAAGACATACAAAAAAGCGACTGAGATTTTAGGGTCATGGGAGTGCAGAGCACTTCTTTAAATTTCCTGCTTCACTAAAAGATATGCCAGAGACTCTAGGCCTGTAGGCTAAAGGCAGATGCCCCACTGTTACAGAAGAACCTTGCATGACTTTCCAGGTAGCCAGATGTCTGTCATTTCCAAAATTTAAAAGTTGCTTACAATGCACTTTCTGTTTACCCAGATAATATTATATCTTTCTGTAGTCTTTGATAAAGTTAAAAATTAAATGATTATAATTATAGTTTTTCTTAGTTATAATAAAGGGCAAATTAAATATAAAACTTTAGTCTCAGGGCTGGAGAGATGGCTCAGCGGTTAAGAGCACTGACTGTTCTTCCAGAGGTCCTGAGTTCAATTCCCAGCACCCACATGGCAGCTCACAACTGTATTTCCAGTTCCAGGCAAATAAATAAATAAAGTTTAAAAAAAAAAAAAACACTTTAGCCTCACAAAGATAAGATTTTCTTTAATTTTACTAAATACAAATAGACTAGATATTATAACTACAATTCTTGCTTGATAGCTGTTTTGTTATATGTAATTTTGCTATGTTAAAATTAAAATCTACCTTTAGACAGAAAAAGGGAAGTTATGTGAGACATCTTTCTGTATGCTGTGAATATCATTGGTTAATAAAGAGGCTGTTTTGGCCTATGGCAAGGCAACTTATAGGCAGTCAAGAAATCCAAGCATAAAGAGAAAAGAGGGCAGTATCATACAGAGATGCTATGAGCTACTGCCCAAAGAAGCAAGATATATAAAAAAAAAAAAACCACAGAAAAGCCACAAACCATGTGGCAATTCACAGATTAATAAAAATGGGTTAAGTAAAAGAGCTAACAAGTTAATGAGCCTGAGCCATAAGCCAAACAGCTTATAATTAATATAATCCTTTATGTAATTATTTGGGGCTAAGCAGCTCTGAGACTGCAGGTCTAGACCTCAAGCCAGACAGGCCCAAGACTTCTCTGGACACAGAACCCACTCAAACAGACATCTAAAGTTCTCCCCCGTGTTAACGCTTCATTACTGTGACAAAATAACCTGAGTGAAATGACTTAAAAGAAGAGTTACATTTTGTTCATAGTTTCCATGATTTAATGACATTTTAGGGTCATGGGGATGCGGTACTGGGGACTAAATATAGGGTCTGCTCATCTCATGGCTATGAGGAGAAAGAAGAGAGGGGTGGCATAAAGACCCACCTCAACTGTGCTTGACCTCTAAGAGCCCATTAAGCTTGAAAGACCTCAATGGGTTAATCCATTGATACATCTAAGGGATTCATATGCTAATCACCCCCAATAGTGCCACCAGCTGGGGACTAAACCTTCACACATGAACTGGGGGGTCGGGCACTTCACATTCAAACCACAACCCACCTGAAGTGACACCCTCACCAATGAGGATCACTTCACAACCAGAGCCAGGAGATCCAAGGTCCCTAAACAGCCAGTAGCTGCCACTCCCCTCCCCCCCATTTGAGCTTCAGTCCGGCGTTTTGTGGCTGGGAAAGTGAAGGTGTATTTAGAGGGTCTTCACCTGACTGTGACCCTTATTCCTTCTCTCTAAATGACTGTCATGTGTCACTGAGTTTGCTGAGCACCTACTGTGTGCCATGATTGAAACCTGCAGATGAAGATGTCAGAGTTGGCCCCTGTCTTCCCAGATGCTTGGCTCAGGGAAGGTGGGTTTGAGAGGGATAGATAAAACCTCCAATCCAGGCAACCTAACTGTAATCATGCATTTTCATTTCTTTGTGGTTCTTGGGTTTTTTTTTTTGCATGCTTACCTCAACCTTCCTCAGAGGATAATTGGGAAACACCGAACATTCTTTAGCTAGTTTCCAGGATGATAACTAAGTCTCAAGAGTCAAATCTTAATTACTAGCTGGATCTGCTGCCCCCTGCAGGCCTATCTGATGCTTTTCCACGGGTCCTGATTTAACTGGAAAGTGATAGGCAAGAGTGGAGGTGCAGACTCCCAGAAAGGATGCCAACTAGCAGCCCAGTTTTGCAACTCAGCAGCTGGATAGCTGAAAAGGTCACATAACCTCTCTCAGCCTTATTCCCCACCTATAAAACGGGAGCAACAGTATTTACCTTGTGCAGTGGCCTGTGAGGACACAGTCAGTCAGCATGCAAAGCCTAGAGGTCTGTGCTCACCATGTCACCTACACAGAGGACAGAGGGTACCAGCTTTTGTGAAGGCAGCCAGTTATTCTGTCAAAACTGATGCCTCACTAGCCATGGATGAACCAGTCTACAACCCACGCCACCTGCTGAGGCTGGACCCTAAGTGCTCCAGGGCAGAGTGGCCACCATTGCATGCTAAGCCTCGAAGTCTGAAGTGATCCTCAAGTCTTTCTATGATAGGGACTCAGACTACCCCCTGGGTTCTTATCTGAGCACATCATGTGTGGGTTGCTTTGTTTTGAATCTTCTGCATTTAGCAGCATCTGAGTGGATTGTGTCATCTCTGCTGGCAGTTCTGTGACAGCGATGTCATTCATTCTGTTCTCCTCACCTCCAAGTTCACAAAGTCAGAACATCACAATTAGCTTCAAGGCCTTGTTTGGCTCCTCTTGTTAATTCCACCCCTGCCTGGAAGTCAGTACCTGGTTAGGTCACCTGGGGAGAGAAGGGGATGGAGTGGGTCAGAGAGCCACAGGATCTATTCCTACTGAGCAATCTTTAGAAATCTAGGGCTTGAATCTGCCTGTCGTCCTCATGACATTCGTTTAGCCCTGTCCATCTGTGACCTCATCAAACCTCACTTGATACTATTTGCAACAATGAAGCCATGGTGTGCTTGCTGTTCCCAGTGTCCTAACAGGTAGTAAATGCTGGCTCTCATGACTGAACACCTACTGTGTGCTGAGCCTTGGCAGATCAGCATCCTGGGTGTGTGTGTTGGGGGGGGGGAGGCTGTGAGCAGAGAACAGATCCACAGGCCTGAGTGTTCCTAACAACGACATCACCAATTTTTTTTTTTTAACCTAGGATGTTCTAGAATTTTAGCAAATGTTCACCAAGCCTGACTCAGGAATTGGGGATTTGGTTTTAGAAAAAGCTCAAATTGGGGTCACACCTGTAATCCTACTACTTGGAAAGTGAGGGCAGGAGGACCACTGAGACCCTGTCTCAAAACTAGATAGATGTCTCAATACTTAATTAATTAGATAAGCTATGCGCCCTCCATTGAGCTTACAGGAGCGTCACATAACTGTCTTCCACTCCATGGGGTGCCTTCTTAACTAACTTACATTGTGAAATTGTAGTTGGAAGCCAGGTATAGTAGCACATACCTTTAATCCTTTTAAGCACTCAGGAGGCAGAGGCAGGAGGTGAGTTCAAGGCCAGCCCGGTCTACATGGTTAGTTTCTGTTGCAAGGGGTACCTGCTCACATTTGCAGAGACATACCCAGTGATGGGACAGTCCAGCAGGACTGCCTGAGCCTGAGCCTGTGGGCAGCTCCTTTCAGCCAGCAGGGGGCGATTGCCAGACTCCTCTGTCCACTGCTCCAGGTGCTCTATTAGTACTCCAGGTGGTTGGGTTTTCAGAATCCTGGCTCCTGCAAAGAAGCCATGACCTGCGACTTGTTATTAGTTTTTTCTCCGTCACTGTGTATCCTCCCGGACCCCAGCACTGGCCATCCTAGCTAGGCACACGGTGAGTGATCGATTTAATCCCAGTCCAACTGGAAGATGCTGCTGTCTTTGGTCTGTGGAATATCCAATGGGAACTTCCTGCTCTTACCTGGCCCCTGACTCACCTTTGACACGGTCTACAGAGTCAGCACCTGCTGTGAGCTAAGGATTCAAGCAGAAGAAAGGAAGTGAGAAGGTTTCCAGGGCCCTCTGGTGGGACTTTCTTGTGACCAGAACATGTATCTTGAGCAGGCTAGTTTTGTTTTGTTTTCTGTTGGTCGAAGTGGGCGCTCTTTGGAGCCCTCACTGCTGGGAATGGGTCACAGTGCAATGCCCCTCCAGGGCAGTGCCTCTTCTGATTGGTCCTTGGATACTGCTAGAGGAACAATGCTATACTCTCGAGATGCCTAGCCCTAGCCTAGAACAAAGCTCCCCTGGAGACTCCATCTCTCCACTATCTCCTTAGCTAGCCCCAGGAAAACCTGTGGACAGTCTGCACTTTGTCCAGCATGTCTTCTGACCTATCTGGCCTGTTGGCTTTTCCAAATCTCACCTATATCCCCATCTTTGAACCTGTATCCAAGATACAGGGCTCTGCAGAGCTGCTTCTTTTAAGAGGGGAGATTCTCAAGTGTGCCCAGTAACAGGCTATAAAGGCTGTTCAGTTCACTGCACTGGACTTCAAAATAATCCTTAGCCATTTCCATCGGGATTACACCTTTGGGTGGTCTCTGTACCTTGTTTTCAGTGGGTCCAGTTAGCAGCCCTAGTGGAGACAGAATCAGAAAAACTATATAAAGCAAACCAAAAACTGACTCCATCTTCAGGTTTAAAGAAATGTCACAAAAATTACACCTCCTAAAAAACAGTGCCCCAAAGTGTCAATACTTCATTACCTCTGTTTGACCTCCTCCCTCCTCCCTCCCTCCCCCTCCCTCCCTCCCTCTGCCTTTTCTTGCTTCCTAAGCTGTTATTTTTTTTCTTTTTGAATAAACTACAGTCAATGGCTTCTCCCTCCTAAACTCAGCAAAGGTTTCTAACATCAGGGCCTGCCCTTGTGAGCACAGGATAGGGTCAGTATACGATCCAAAGGACGTAGGAATAGGCCTAAGCCTGGCAGAATACTGGAACCTGTCTACAAACCTCCATCTGATTTTCTTTCTAACTAAAATACAGGCCAAGAAAAAAAAATTGTTTCCAAGCCGGCTTGTACTTGGCTGGTCAGCTCCCTGTTCCTCCCTTGCTCCTGTCTTCACCCCTACTGCGTAGCCCAGGCTATCCTGGATCCTCTTGCCTCAACCTCTGGATGCTGGAATTTCAGGTCTTCACCACCCAGCCTCTCTGCTCTCTGCCAGTCTGCAGCAGTTTCTCCGCCTTCTGTTTTTGAAGCATGTAGGTGATCTGCATAGCACAGCCTCCACTGTGGCCCTGCTGGGTCCTCCATCCATCATGGTGAGACTTGCTATGTATTGTCCACTGGGGCCTCTCAGACCTGTGCTGGGTTCTTCTGGACACCCCGTCTTGAAGAAGTGGTGAAGGCAGGTTTCAGCTGTGCAGTCTCGTCTCTTCCCGGAATGAGTCATCTGTAGAGGAGACAGGAGGGCATGTTGAGCCCTTTCCTTCCAGCTAATTTATCTCATCATGAATTTCACTATTCACTGATTATTCTTGTATGGAATAATGAACTGTGGTGACAGCCCAGCTCTGATTTTGTAAATCCACCACTGCTTCTGCATTCACTGCTATTGAGCAGCTTCCCTCTGCTTCATTAATTAACATCAATACAGACTATTAGAGTCTTTGTTCTATGGGCTAAAATATGCTTCTATTGTTATTATTTTATACTCAAACTATCTAAGATTTGATTAATTGGAACTTCTTCATGGCTTCTGTATTTTTTTTTCTTAATAAATTTTTGGGCTGGAAATGTGTCCCATTGGTAGAGTGATCACCCAGCGTTCATGAAGCCTGGGTTCCATCTCAGGCATAAAGCAGACCTGATGCATGATGTCATCCTAGCATCTGCAGGCAGAGCAGGAAAACCAGATGTTCAAAGTCATCCTCAGCTATGTTGAGAGTTTGAGGCCGGCATGGGCTATGTGACACCCTCGCTAATGAACAAACACACACACACACATACACACACATACACATATATACACACACATACACATACACATATATACACACACACATACACACACATACACATATACACACACACATACACATATATACACACACACATACACACACACACACACACACACACACACACACACAAAAAGAAGGAAAAGAAGACTGTGCTATGGTGGCACTCTGTTTTAATCTTAGCACTTGGAAGGCAGATTTCTGAGTTCCAGGCCAGCCTGATTCACAAATTGAGTAGTTCCAGGACAGCCAGGACTGTTACCCAGAGAAATACTATCTTGAAAAAACAAAAGGGAAATTATTAAGTGAGCTAATATTTAATCTTTTAAAAACTGTAGTGAGATGCACAAAACATGGCACTAGATGACCAAGGAGATTTTAAGACCATTGTTCAATGGTGTGAAGTCATTCCTCTGACTTCATCCCCACCACAGTCATCATTCCACCATTAACATCACTGTTATCATCACAGCCGCCCCATCAGCACCATCCCAACATTCTTACCATTCCTAACATCTCCAGCAACTCCACCCCCCACCACACCACCCCCCCACCATCCCCACCCCCCCACCCCACCATCTCACCATCCCACCATCCCCACCAGCATCATCACCATCAACTTTAACACTATTAGCATTGTCTATCACTTAACTCTTTCACCTTGTAAATCTAGAACTTGGCATCCTTAAATAATATCCTCTTCCCATTCCTTACTCATCTCAATCAAATGGGTTTGAAGTGTGTTTCAGTGAAAGAGACCTTTACTAAGCACAAGGAAGGGTACTCATTTTCATCCTCAACACATCAAATAAACCTTCAACTGCCACTACCAGCACTATGAAAATAATGTGCTTATAAATGCTCATGTTGTTTCTCCTTGTCCCGTGGGCACCAAGTCCTTTTTCGTGGATTACGAGTTAAAGTGCATGCTGGGTAGGTTCATACCCCTGAGGTCATTGCTCGCATGGACTCTTAGGGCATAGTGCAAGAGTTAGAATGAAGACATGTGTATTTAGTCTCACGTGGCTGCACAAGACACTCACACACAGACAAGCATGCAAGCATACAGGTAAGCATATGCATTTCTCTCTCTCCTTCTGCTCAGAGGTCATGGTCTAACTCTGACCCTAAGTTTATTTTCCCTATCCTGCCTTATTTTCCTCTTTCTAGCAAAGAAAAAGTTCATTCCCAGGTTTCTGAGTTTACTCATTTTGACTTTTGTTTGAAGATACACAGTCCTTACAGCTAAATACCACTTTCAAGTATTGCCAGGATGGCCTGATGGTTGAGAGGGCTGAGGGTTCATTCTCCTTTGGACTGAGTGGTCATCTCTGTCTGATTAACAGCTGCATTTAGCTTGCTGCTGAGGCTGTGTTCTGTTCCCTTTATCACTGTTGGTTCATTGGTTGGGATGATTTTTGGTTTGGTTTGGTTTGGTATGTCCAAAAGCTACAAGCAGGAAAACAGAAAAGTGCCCCCCAACCCCGCCCCGCAGTATTTTATCTATCCTGATGTTTCTGCACACCCCCACTCGTAAAACTCATTCCTTTCTGATTTATACTCTGGCGTGACACATTGCAGGAATGAACAGGTCCATGTCTCTTTCTGATCTTCTGTTTTCTTATTCAATAGGCTCCACAACCAGAAGCGTGAAGGCTCTTTTCTACTGTGCTTTTTCACTTAACACTTTGCCTTAGACTTCATTTACAATTTTGATGGACTTATCTTTCTCTAGTCTTTAAAAATATTTTCTGGAGGGCTGGAGAGATGGCTCAGCGGTTAAGAGCACTGACTGTTCTTCCAGAGGTCCTGAGTTCAATTCCCAGCATCCACATGACAGCTAACAACTGTCTGTAAGATCTGACACGCTTACACAGTTATACATGCAGGCAGAACACCAATTCACATAAAAATAAATAATTTTTTAAAAAATGTTTTCTGATTATTATTATTATTATTTGTGTTGTCTGTCTGTCTGTTTGAGGTTATCAGGCTTATGCCGAAAATTCTTTTACCTGATGAGTCAACTCACTTCTCCCTCCCCCCCTCCCTCCCTCCCTCCCTTCCTTCCTTCCTTCCTTCCTTCCTCCCTCCCTGCCTGCCTTGGAACTAGAGAGACAGCTCAGCACTCAAGAGCACTCTCTGCTCTACCAGAGGACCCCAGTTCATTTTCCCATTCCTGCCCCAAGGGATCCAACATCCTCTCTGGCCTTCCCAGGGCATCTTCGTACATGTGGCACACACATATACACATAACTTAACTTTTTAATCTTAAAATAATGCATAAAGCAAGGTCTTGCTATGTATCCCTTGCTATTGAAATTAAGGTTTTTTTTCTCTCTCTTATATTCTCTATTGTTTGTGTCTGTAGAATATCAGTTTGCATGTGTTAATTTTATACGGTACTGAGTTATTGTTCAGGTAGCTCTCATTCTCGATTCTTTGTGGTATTTCAAGAATACAGTCATTATCTGAAAAGAAGATAAAAGAATAGCTTTCTTTCTGTCTTTTAAATGTTTGGTTGTTTGTCCTAGGCTGGCCTGGAGCTCACTAACTTGTGTCAATCATCTGAAATCCCAGGTACATATCACCATGCTTGATAGTAGAGAGAAATCAAGTCACTCATGTATTAGAGGAAGAGGAGGCTGGGACCCTGGAGAATGTGCTGAGTTCCTGTATCAAATGCTGTCCTGGAGTAAGGGACACAGACCAGGGAATTTAGTGTATGAGGTTTCTGGCCTGGACTTTCTGGTCTAGATCAGAGGTTTGACCGACAGTCTGGCAGTCCGGCAGAAAACACACACAGTCACACAGAGACACACAGACGCTTAGGTTAATTTTTCTGCTGATTGACCTAGGGCCCAGACATATAATTTGCTTAACTCCTTCATCTGAACTCAACCCATCTTGTTCAGCTGTGCAGTTCGGTACCTTTTCTCAGAGCAGCATTTCAACTTCTTTCTGAGTCCAGTCTCAGATGCTCTTCAGTGCTTGGTCACCAAGGTGTGTCTGTGTGGTTCCCCTTCCCAGTGGGCAATATACTTCTTAGGGTTGAAGCTGGAGGGTAGGTTGCTGAGGATAAGCATGGGAACTATTAGAGAGATGGATCTGGGTCATGGGGTCTTGGTGATGGCAGTGGGGATAGAGGCTGGTGGAATATGGGCAAAGGAAGTAGAAATTCAGAGAAGTCATTGTCAGATCTGAGCCACAGGGTGGTAGCCATGCTCTGAGACGTAGAGGGAGGTACGGATGAGGGGACCCGTAGGCTGTAGGTAGCTAGAGGCCACAGTGATCTAAGCCATTGCCTTGAGGGAAGAAATGAACTTAGCTAGTAGCTGGGAGAGTGAAGATGGAAAGCTGAGAAACCAGCACGACCAATCAGCATTACTAGGTCCCTGCTGTGACAGGTCCTTAAGAGTTTGGGTCCTTTGATTTGCAAAGCAATCAGCCTCTGAAGGTAGTACCATGCACCAAAAACACCAAACAAAGTCTTGGGAGTTGGGGGAGTTGTCAAAGGTAATTTTTTTTGTTTTTGAGAGAGAGAGACAGAGTTTCTCTGTGTAGCCCTGGTTGTCCTCTGTAGATCAGGCTGGCCTCGAACTCAGAACTCTACCTGCCTCTGCTGGGACTAAAGGTGTGAACCATCACTGCCAGCTGAAGATCTTTATGCTTAAACGATGCAACTCCAGGTAGGTACCTTGAGAGCTTGACCCTTCTCCTGGTGACTCTACCCTCCCTTTTCCTCACTGGCTAATCTGCTTCCAGTGGTGCCAGGGCTCCCTCTGTGCCCGGAAGAATTCTTGCTTCCATTTTTCAGAAGAAAGGCTGAGGCAGAGGAAGAGAGCTCCTAGACAAGACCTAAGGCACCGCAATGATACACAGTACAACCCTCTGGTTGGTGGGTGCTCTGGACCATGACCCTTAGCCACTGTGGTCCAGAGAATTGGAACATTCTGTGATGCAGCTGGTTAGTCAGGCCTGGGAAAGGCTTCAGTGTGGTTGGGGGCTCAGCAAATATTTGTCAAGTAAACAAAACTCTGTTCATTCCTGGACCCCCACAGAGTTTGGGAGGAGGAGCATATGGCCGCTGAGGTGGGCCCTGCAGAGGGCAGTCAATCATTCTGGCCTACAGCCTTGTGGGAGGCAGGGTAGAGCTCAGGGGTAGCCCTGGGGTTATTGCTGGAAACCCTTGCTGAGTTCGGGTTTTCTCAGATTCTGTTCCAAATGCCAGGACCAAAAAAGCCTTAGCTGGGTCAGCCATTGTTTCTTTGCTGGAGTTTGGGTCTCTGGCTGAAATCCGTCATTCAGACCTACCCTAGAACGGTAGAAGTGCTTTGTCATGTTCCAAGCATGGAGCACATGTTTCTGTTCTCCTGATCTGGAAAAAACACTGCAGGCAAGATGCCCTAAAGACATTTCTGCACTTGATATTAAATTTCCAATTAGGCTTTGCACACTTAGGCAAATCATTTCACCTTTCTGAGCTTGTCTCTCCCAACTTTCAAAAATATAGCCTGTTATAAAGCAGTGCTCCTCACTCTCTGGAAAATGATAGGAAGCTTCAATTTTTTTCTCTTGGTTTGAAAGACCTTGCAGCAAGGGTATAATTTTTATATTCATTATTTTCTCTCTGCCAATGCCAGAGAAAACTTAACATGCCTAACTACTAAAAATAAAATATTCTAAAAATAACAGTATTGGAGTCTGCAAGACGGCTCACTGGGTAAAAGTCCTGGCAGGCAAGTCAAGCGACTTGGGTTCAATCCTGGGGACCCACGTGATGGACCAAGAGAACGGAGTCCCAAAAGCTGTCCTTTGATTTTAAGCTCATTTAGGAGGACACACACACACAGGGGAGAGAGAGAGAGAGAGAGAGAGAGAGAGAGAGAGAGAGAGAGAGAGAGAGAGAGAGAGAGAATATAAAAAAAATGAAAAAAAACCAAAATAAATTTTAAAAAGGAAACCAAAACACCAATACTTGATGTTTACTGTGTCTAGCATCAGATGGAATCATTTCTGTGGATTATGTCAGTTTATCCCTCTTGTTGCTAAGGGACGATGAGGCCAAATTAAAAGATAAAGAAACCAAAGCGGAGAGAATCTGTCTGCCCAGAGTTGGAGCGGCTCCTCCTGGGGAGCTGGGTCAGGACAGACATAAGGCTCTCCTAGAGCTGGGAAAGCAAGGTTTGCCTGAACCCAGCCGGCAGGGAACTGGGGAGGGCTTGGAGATGGCAGGGCTTCACATCAGTTGAGGGGTTTGAGGGTATCTCTGTCTACACAGCTCATGACTGCTGCTGTCAAATATCCTTTGCTTGTGAGGTAGAGTTTTCTCGTCGGAGGATCCGGCATCAATTGGGCAGAGGCCAAAATGCTGCTGAGTGTCCCATGGGCACAGGATGCCCTCCCAGCAGAATTATCCAGCCTGAGGCGGTGATGAAGACTGCTTGGCTCTGGCCTAAGTTCCTGTTTCAGTCTTCACTTCGGAAGCCAACCGGCTTCCTACTTTAGAGAGCAGGAGACAGGGCCTCCAGGAGGGCGGGCTTCTTAGAGAGAGAGCTCTTGCTGATGGTGGCAAGAGATCATGAAGTTGATTTCTCCCTGTCCTGTTTACTTGGCAGAGTTGAAGGGAGAGAGGAACAGAGCCAGGATTCAGGCCCTGGGTCCCAGCTCCGCCGGAAGTCCCTGGTTAGATACTGCCCTGCTCCAGTTTATGCCCAGCAGATAAAATAGACATTGCCTCTTCCAAGGTCCTTGTAACAACTGACATGATGCATTCCTGTTCCGCTGGGAGAGCATTGGGGGCAGACGGGGAGGAGTCTGTGGCTTGGCTCTGGGTTCAATCCCCTGCACTGCCAGAGGGGGCAGGAAAGTCCGAGAAGGGTGACCCAGGTCCTGACAGACCAAATCGAGCTTTCTAGACACCATGTTCAACTCTGCCAGAGGATAAATACAGATAGTAGCACATGGAACCCCTGCTCTGGGACAATGGTAAGAAAGGCTGGTTTCCTGGAGCAGAAAGATTCACAGCCCCGAGTCCACCTGTAGTGTGAGTTCATTACATATTTATTAGTGTGTGTGTTTGTGTGTGCTCTCTCGAGTGCCCCAGCACCCATGTACAGGTCAGAGAATCACTTTCCGGAGCTGTTCTCTGTGGATATTTGTTAGATATTTAATAAATCCTGAAATATCAGAGGCAGCACACAGTCAAATCCTAGGCAGACAGCTCAGGAAATCCTTGAATACAAGGATAAACAGCTGAGAGTCAGTCACACAGACCTTTAATCCCAGCACAGGGAAAGCCAGGAGTGGGGATCAGCATCCTTAATCCCATAACTTCAGAGACAGAACTTTCTATGTTTCTGTGAGTTCAAGGCTACACGCCTTTAATCCTAACCTGGATGGGATAGGGTATATAAGGGCTGTAGAAACCCAGAGAACAGAAGGACTGGGAGAAGCTACTGGCAGAAGTGACCAGGAGCAAGGCTGAGGAAGTTGCAAGACAGCTGGGTGAGAATTGACTGTGGTGCTTCCTCTCTCTGATATTTCAGCCTTCCCCCGATATCTGGCTCTGAGTCTCACTTATAAAACCCGAATGCATGCTACAATGGTTCTCTCCTTTCATCTTGTGAGTCCGAGGGATCAAACTCAGGCATCATGAGGTTTGTGGCAAACCTTTATCCTGTGAGTCATCTCATTGGCTCCATTAAAATCTTTTTATTACATTAAAAACTTTGTTTCATACCATGAGTTCAGAGAACAGTTCTGAGCCAAAGTTCCCAGAGTTTGAGGCCCGATTACCCTCCTAGACTGAGTCCCTCCTCAGAATACTCTGGAAAAGTTGGAACAGCTTCATAAGCCATGGGCCTATCTTTCTCCTGAAAGGACCTGTATCATTCACCTGCATGTAGAAGGCTCCCTGTGTGGTCCTAGATAAGTCACAGCTAACTTTACCTGATATTCAGAGGCTGGGCTGTGGAGACACTCAGCCAGTGAGTTTGTGTTCAGCTGGGTGTGACATTGTGTACTCACTGTGAGAGATTACAGGGACAGAGGTGAGTCCCTGGAAACTGCTGGCCAGCCAGTTCAGTCTACTTGGTGAGTTCTCAACTAATGAGAGACCTCATCTCAAAAAACAAGGTGGACGATGTTTGAGGAAAAGCAGAGGTCATCCTCTGATCTCAACATACCTGCACATCCACACACACAAACTTGCACAGATAAAATGAAAATGAAGAGCCCAGAAGCCAGAGGGGGACTCTGGGATTATAGGCAGACGACAGTTTGTCACTGCATCTGGGAATAGGGTCTCTGGGACCCTGCATCACTTGAAAGCAACAATGGTTCCCCCAGACTGGGAGGAACCAAAACAGCCTCTGTTGGGTGTTCAGGAATCCCCGGCTCCACATGGAACTGAGACATTCTCATAGCCACAAAGGTTTTGTGCTTGGTGTTTTAATTTCCAACAGTGAAACAAGCTGGGTGGGGGAGGGAACCCAGCTTAGCACCATGTAGGCTGTTCTGCTGTCTGGCCTCCCTCCCTCCCTTGGGTACTCTCCTACCACCCCCTGCTTTGCTGCCTCCACTGGGTGCCCATGAGTCATTGGAACTCATGGTCTCTTGGATATCACCCCAAACAGGATGTCACCACCTGAGCTGTCTGAGGAAGGACTCTTGGTAAAGCAGAATCAGAGCCACCAGGCTGGCAGCGTGATATCAGATGTCACCTGAGCTGTACCATGTCTTGCCTGGTCTCATTGGGTCTTCCCCCGGCCCTCAGAGATGATATGCTCAGGTTGAGCACGCATGTACCACTCTACCCAGGAGCCATCATAGACAGGCACATCAGGTTTGCCACACAGGAAGGCCCCCAGGGCCACATGACAGGCTGTGACACCAGAGCCACACGTGGCTACCAAGGGCTTGGACAGGTCCACGTTCTTCTCCTGGAACAGGCGCCGAATCTCCTCTGGGCTCTTCTCTAGGCCTTCTTTGGTCAAGAATTCAGTGAACGGGATGTTTACCGAGCCAGGGATATGACCAGGTTCGATGCCTGTGCAGAGAAACATGCGGAAGGGCAGTATGAGTGATGTCTGGTGTTGCTAATATCTGAGGTATAAAGCCTCCCCCCCCCAACCACAGCAGAATGCCAAATGTGTCTAATCTTAGCCTCCAACCAGTGCTAGGTACCCCTACTCCCCAGAGTGAAGTAGCCAGGTGAAGACTAAGTAATATCCAACGTTGATACACTCAGCTAATCGCCGGCTAGAGTTTGAATCTTGGAACTCAGTCCACTAGAGCCACAGAAGCCCCTGTGATTCCTGACCCTGAACTGTGAGGGCAACAGAGTCATAGACATGACCTCTGTTCAGTTATGACTTGGGACACTTGGAGGCCTAGAGGTGGTGTACAAGTCAGACAGGCAATAACCTGATGATTGCTAGTGTGACAAAATTCCCTAGGACAATAGCCTAAAAATAGCAATAGTCATCAAAACAGCTGACATGGCTGGATTTGTGTGGGACAATGCCTGGATTCCCCCCAGCAGCATTTCTCCTTTAGTAGCACCCCAAGTTTATGAGAAAGAAATGGCTGTTTTCTCTACCCTAGGATAAAAAGTAGCATGTTCTAGCTAGCAGTGGGTAGAAAGGGTGGTACCCACTTCAGAGTCTGTGCTACCACAGAGCAGGCCTCGGTGCTTAGGGAGGGTGGAACCTTCTCCCAGGATGAGTAAAAGTCAACACAAGTCAAGGGGCCTGACAGTGGGACTGAGCAGGGAAGGCAGGAAGAACCCCGAAACCCTAGAATTATATATAAAACATCATGGCCACCAAGGCTCAGTATGCTTAGGAAACTTTGGGCTCCGGTCTAGCCATAGGGGAAATCAGAAATCAGATTTTATTCTTAGAAGAACTGAGTCCCGATGCTGGGGATCTGGCTCAGTGGTAGAGTGCTTGTCTAGCATGAAGCCTTGGCACCTCAAAATCCAGTTCTGATAATGCCTGCAACCCCAGTGGGAAGGATCAGAAGCTTAAGGTCATTCTAAGTTACACAGTGTGTTCAAAGCCAAGCCAAGCTGGGCTACAGGAGACTGACAGAGAGAGAAAGAGAAAGAGAGAGAGAGAGGGAGAGGAAGAGAGAGGGAGGGGGAGGGGTGGATTAAAGGAGAGTGTCACTTTATCCTTGGCTCAGAAGCCCCAAGAGCTCCAATGTGCATTTTGCTTCTATTTTTCTTTTAGCCAGAAGTTACTAATGCTCCATTTTCATAGGAGGGCTGAGATGCCCATTAGAATAAAAACTCATAGCTGGGCCATCTGGATTCTAAAATGAGGCTGTGAGAAACTTCTGCCTTGGTTTCTCTGTTCAAGAAGGGACAGGTCTTTGTGCGAGCTGCTGGCCCTACATGGGTCTCTAGAATCAGGGGATAAGAGGAGACAGCATTTCCGAGCTAGAGAGGGTTTGGTAGACTGGTCATCCCCAGTGAAATGGGCCTCTCTCTGAGTCATGCCATGCAGCTCTTCCCAAAGCCCTTTGAGGAACAAGCTATCGAACCAGTATGCTACAGATAAATCGAGTCAAGAGCATCCTCATACCTCCAGCCATACATGCACCCTACCCTAAAGGAGCAAATTATGGGTGTGCTTGGTCAGGTCTGGGGTTGTGTCATAGAAATGGTGATGGTTTAAATATAAGCTAACAAGCTTTCCTCCCTGGCAGCCTGGACCATGTTAACTAGGTTCTCAGCATTCCCTCCCATTCACAGGTGAGTAAATGTGATGGCAGGACCCCCCAAACACACCTGAAGGAGCCTGAGCAGAGATGCATATGCTGATGATGCCACTCCCTACCTATGAGTACAGTGTAAACAGAGCTGGGTAATTTAGGTATATTTGCTCTTTTACATCATGACATCAGCCATTATGGTCCTGTTCCCCTGCACCACCACTGCCCTCATCATACACACTCAAGGGTCATCATCCAGAGGGGTTAGGTGACCTGCCAGGTGCTACACAAAAAGTACGATCAGGGACAGGGCTCTGAACCAGAACCTGTACTAGCAGCTGCCTTGGGTTGCTCTTCCCCTGGGACTGAGCTTGGTGGCATCCTCATTAGACTAGACCACGGGAAATTGCTGTCTGAGCAGGTTCAAAACTGGTGGGGTATGTCCGCAGTTGCCAAGGGTTGGAGACACAGCTGTACTGTTCTGCAGGACTTCAGGTGCCAGGAGGCTCTGAAGCCAGACACCTCTGATACATGGACTCAGGGCTAAGTACTGGACTGTCAGGCTGAACTGTGAGCCCCAGCACAGGAGAAAGGGCATAGGACAGCTTCCAGTGCAATGGCTGGCTGGCCCACGCACCCTAGCAGGCTGAAAAGAAATGATGGAGGAGATCGCTAGTTGCTTTCAGGGAGTCTGAATCCAGACAGGCTCTTCCTGAGACCTCAGGCAAGGCAGCCATTCCAGGGCTATTTCCCTCACCTGCACAATGGCAATATATGCATTGCTCCATAATTTCAGGAGAATTGGTGCCTGGACCCCAATACAATCTACACACACCCTGCTAACATTTCAAATATCTCTAGATTGCCTTCCACTCCTTTCTATTGCTCTTAAGTTTTGAAAAAGGATCTCACTCTGTAGTCCAGGCTGACCTGGAAATCACTATGTAGCCCAGGCTGTCCCCAAACTCATAATCCTGCCTCAGCCTCCAAATGCTGGGTTAGAGCCATGAGTCACTGCAACTGTCTCTAGATTACTTTCAATATCTATTTTATTGTTACACTGTATCATTCAGGAGTAATGGCAGGGAAAGAAACAGCTAGTGCTTGGTTTCAAGAAACAGACAAAAGAAAAATTGCTTTCTGAAGTTGTTTAAACACAGGTACTGAAAGATGGCTGTACCTATCTTTTTGAAAGGTTCACACCAGCATGGCTATAACCCTGTCTGCTTTGTGGGGTTCCTTCCTACACCACACAGGGCTTTTTCTGGAGGAATCCAGATCATAGGCTTAGCCCTTACCTGAGGCACCAACCACTCACTTTGAGTGACACACGTTATTCTCCTTTTGGAATTTCTTAGCAACATTGGTGGCAGTTGTAGACATCCTGCACCCCACCAACTCAGGAGCTGCAAGCCAGACTTGAGTCCTTCCTAAATCAGTTAGGGGCTATCTCCTGCTATTTTGCAGTGGCCACACACAAGCACAGTATTGCAGAGTTATGTATGTGGGCTGTCATACAGGGGCGCCCTGGATTCTTAAGGTACTTGGGTAACCTCTGCGCAAAGTTCCGAAAGGTAGTGTTGTGGTCTCCACTATAAGAAGGAAGCAAGAGGCTCAGGGTGAGCAGCCCAGCAACCAACCCTTTTCCAATGCTCTGTGTGTTTTCAAAGGCTAGCACAAGGCTAGGCAGTGTAGGGGCTCACACCAGCCTGTCCCTACGCCCTGCTCCACCAGTTTCCCCAGCATGTTACCATCTCGAGGTTCCGGCTCGGTGCCCCGGAACCGGCCAGCTGCGCGGGCATCTACCACCTGGAAGCGCCGGGCCTCCAGATTATCCAGGATATCTTCGTGAGTCTTGATGAAAGAGGGATCTAGCTGTGCGCAGAACTCTGAGCGCTCTGGGTGGGTCTTGCCGGAGCTGATTGGCAGCTTCTGACTCAGCCAGTGGCGGAGGCCACCGTCCAGCAGCGACACGGAGCGGTGGCCGAAGGCGCGGAACATCCACCATACCCGCGGAGCAGAGTAGAGGCCCTGGTCGCTGCCATCGTAGACCACGACGTGCGTAGTGGCGCCCACGCCCAGGCTTCCCGCGTAATCGGCAAAGTGCTCTGCGCTAGGCAGCATGTGGTCATAGGGCGATGTGTGGTCGCTGCAACGATCGATGTCAAAGAAGGTGGCGCCCGGGATGTGGCGCTCCTCGAACTCACGTCGCGCGTCTCGACCCAGCTTGGGCAGGTACCAGGAGGCATCTAGTAACTTCAGCGGTTGTGAGACGCTCGGGGACTTCAGAGCCTCCGCCACCCACTGTGCAGACACGAGCGCTCGGAAAAGTTGCGGGGCGGCCATGACCTTCTGGATGCTCTAATTGTGAGCCTGCAAGACCTAGAAGATACTAGAATGGAAAGACTGGTCTGCTGTCAGGGCCTGCGGCTGGGGAATGTGTGCTAATCAGCAGAGGCGGAGCCTAAGCGCCTGCAGAGCAGAGTCCAGGACCACAGGAAAGGCTTGGGGCAAAGCCTGGATCAGGCTTTATCACTCAGGGACTCCCCCTGCCAAGCCTTGAAAAATACACAGCTCCAATTGACCTTACATCCATGGATGCCAGGGGAGGGTGGTGAGTGCCCCTCACTCTCTATTCCTTGCCCAGCATTCGGATATATAGGGTAGGGCCAGGGGCAGGCCCACTTGGCCCCTAAGTAAAGAAAAGAAGGCCAAAGTTTCTTTCCCTCTCTGAGATGCAGCCCAGCATTACAGCCAATCAGATTCACACTTTCAGGAGTCCAATAGGAACAATAACCAGATGTCACCCTTAGCCCAGTGCCATTTAATCCTCATATATTACAACACGACACAGTAGCCTCTCCCTAACCTGTTGAAGGAACAGCCTTAAGAATTTGGGTACTGTCACCTTTTCCTAGATGTGCTTTGAGGATCATAGTTCAGGGCCAGCCTAGTCTATACAGTAAGTTCCAGAACTGCCTGAAAAAAAAAGGAAAACAAAAGAAACCAGTGTGCTCAGTGGGTAGGTTTGGATCACTGGCCTAGGCCCTGTGCTGAGTCACTGCAGACCCTTTATGGTCCCAGAGCAGTTCAGTTTAAGCAACCATGCAAGCTAAGAATTCTGGAGCTTAGTGTGAACACCAGTGCCTCTACCTCAGCCTCGGTGGGAGGGAGAAGATGGAGAAACCTCTTGAAGGAAGCAGAAGCACATTTTGGCTTAGGGGTAGGAATAAGGAGGTAGACGTGTCAGTGTGGGTATAGGAGGATGTGTGTGCAGAGGGTAAGGAGGCCACAGCTGGTGGAACTTTGGCAGCTCTTTACTCCCATCATTCTTGGGAATTCTGCTTCCCCAACTCTGGCTTGGGAATCAGAGAGCCCTCCAAAATAGGCACAAATGCTGTTCGTGTGGGTATGTGAGGGTTCCTAGGTCTTGTATCTTATATTGGAGCTTCCAACCTGTGTGTGTATGTGTGTGTGTGTGTGTAGGGGGGCAGAGGACAATCTCAGATGTCAGATGATTCCTCAGGTATGAGCCATTTTATTTTGTATATATTATTTTTTTTTATGTATTTTTGAGATAGGGTCTTTGGCTAGATCACTAAGTCCCAGGAATCTACCTCTCACCTTCCCCAGTACTGGGATTACAGATGTGCAACATGCCCTGTGTTGTTTATGTAGGCTCTGGGGCCTTGCGCCTGAATTGACCAAGCTATTTTCTCTGCACCATGGCTGCCCCCCTCCCAGGGTCTCACTAAACTATTCTGAGAGTTAAAAATCATCCCCTCCTGCCTCAGTTTCCAGAGTTGTGGGAGATTGCAAGCATATACCACCACGCCAGACTCCAAAACGCACCTCTTAATGGGATTTAAAAGTGAATATAGAGGGCTGGAGAGATGGTTAAGAGCACTGACTGTTCTTCTGGAGGACCTGAGTTCGATTCCCAGCATCCACATGGCAGCTAACAACTGTCTGTAATTCCAAGATCTCAGACCCTTACACAGTTATACATGCAGGCAAAAACACCAATTCACATAAAATAAAAATAAAAAATATAAAAAAATGAATATAGAAGGGCCACCATATACCTTATAATACAGCTTCTTTGATTGATATTTAGGGCAGTGGCTCTTGAATCTACAGCTGCAGATTCGTAAGACTTCCAGGGGGTGAGATTTTAGAGGTCTGTTACCTGACCCTACCTCCTTGTTTAATTGACAGTTCTCAAAAAGGATTCTGGGAAGCAGAAAGAGGGTCAGAGAGGCTAGGCTAATAAGCGTCCCTGAATGGCAGAAATCAGAAATAGACCAGGCTCTTTTGTGCTTGGTGGGCCAAGATCCCAGGGGAAAGCCCCAGGCCATCCTAGGTGGGCCAAGATCCCAGAGGAAAGCCCCAGGTCATCCTAGGGCTAGTTTGAGCATATTCACCACACCCATAGAGGGACTCAGGCACTGTAGAGCATCTCCCCACCTGGACCCTCTCTTAGTATCTACCCCACTGTCAAGCTCAAGGCTCAGGGGACGCTGGGAAAATGCTAAGCAGTGTTTGAATATTTGCAACACACCATGGCAGTATTTCAGGGTAGAATCAATGTTCAATAAGGGGGGGAGTGTTCAAGAGAAAAGCATTCCAGGGGAGTAGCCTACAAAGGTGTTATCCAGGCGCTTTGCAAGAGTTGTGTTCTAGTTTCAGATAATTGCCAGTTAGCATTTACATAAATTTACACCGAAGTGGTAAAAATTGAAGCCCAATGCAATGAATAAAAAAGCATAAAGCTTCAAGGACAGGCAAGTAAACCAAGAAGGCTCTCGCCACTGTGGGCTTCAGGACTTTAATTAGTAGCTACTCCACCATGCGCTCTGGCACCCCCTAGTTCTACCTGTTTCTCCAGTTGGGAGAAGTTTTAGCTCTATATCTGCAAGGTGGGTAAGGTCGCGCCACCGCAGGCAGGCCTGGCAAAAGTTCATTTCATTCTAGTATGTTCTGCTACTTTCTCCTCTTGCGGGACGCTGGGTCTTCTCACCACGGCCCCTCTGAATGGCTTTGCTGGTTCTCTCGGGCCTTCCTACGACCTCAGGAGGCACCAGTCATCCCAAACCCCAGCTAGTCACCGCTACTTTTACTTGACTCTTACCCCACCCCACCCCACAAACGGTCACAAGCAGACGCAGACAGGTCTCTTTAAGGCAAAATTAGGGGCGCCCTGAAAACTCTTCTCTTATAGGCTGTGTCCCCTCCTCCACTCCAGCGTGGGTACCACGCTATGCAATCCCGAAAAGCACCCCCTTCACAGAAAAGCAAATAGGACGCGTTAGGCAGCAGATACCAGGGTTCCGAGCTCCCCTGCTCCCAGCTCCGCCATGTCACTCCCTCCCCGCGCCCTCAGCAGTCCCCTCCTTCCGCCACCAACCTGCAGCCAGCCAAAGGGAGGAGACTTGGGCACGGCCCACTGCCTCGGCCACTGGGAGCTGCAGCTGTCTTCATCTTCCATTTCCCGGGCTGCGGGGGGCACACGCGCCATGCAGCCGAGTTGTGCACCACCCCAATGTCACCTCGGGCCCCCAGCAGTCCCTGTGGGTGTGAGAAGTGTATCATCATGAGGGGAAAACAGAGTTCTCGTGCGAAGACGCAGAGGCTGCTTGAAGTTCCAACTGTCTGCAAGAGAAGTTCCCCCCATAGGAGCCGGCACAATGGTGCAGGCCACTTGAGGTCACTCCGGGCTCCGGGTTTGAATCCGCCAGCTTCTTCAGAGCCAGGGCGAGTTTCTGCATAGTTACCAGGGCAAGTGGATGAAGCGGGCAGCCCAGGATGGGGCTGCCGGCTGAGCCACTTGCGACCCAGGGAAGGTTCTTGGTGGAGAAAACAGGACAGGGTGTCTGGGACCCCTTCACCAGATTTGGGGCATTCTAGAAGCCAGAGAACCCAGGCTTCAGGGAACGGAAACAGAATGGCTGGCACGTGGTCAATTCGCCCCGGAGAAGGCACTCGAAGCCCAAGGGCTATCTTCCCTACCTAGAACCAGTGTGCTCCCAATCCTTGCAGACAGAGTCCTGAGCCAGCATCTCCCAGCAACTGCTGCCAGGAAAGCGCTCGGAAGCTCTTGGCCACGCCCACCTGCTCCTCCGGCAGTGGGAGGGGCGGAGCAGGCTTTCCCTTGGGAATGTGCAAACCTAACCCACAGTTGCCCCAGTCAAGCTCTGGGTGCAGTTACCATTGCACGCTGGGAAAGTGTAGTGGGGACAACAGCTCCGCCTTTCGGGCTCCGCCCACCGCACACAGTTCTTTCTGGCTTGTCTCTTTTCTGGTTCCCACCCGCGCCAGGTGACACGCAGAGCTGACACAATGGTTCATCAAGTGCTCTACCGGGCTCTGGTCTCCACCAAGTGGCTGGCGGAGTCCATTCGGTCTGGCAATCTGGGTCCTAGCCTTCGGGTACTGGACGCGTCATGGTACTCTCCGGGGACCCGCCAGGCCCGCAAAGAGTACCAGGAACGCCACGTGCCTGGCGCGTCCTTCTTTGATATAGAGGAGTGCCGGGACACGACTTCGCCTTATGAGATGATGCTGCCCAGTGAGGCCCACTTTGGGGACTACGTGGGCAGGCTGGGAATCAGCAACGACACACACGTGGTGGTGTACGATGGAGACGACCTGGGCAGCTTCTATGCACCCAGAGTATGGTGGATGTTCCGTGTGTTCGGCCACCGCACGGTATCGGTGCTCAATGGTGGTTTCCGGAACTGGCTGAAGGAGGGCCACCCAGTGACATCTGAGCCCTCACGGCCAGAGCCAGCTCTTTTCAAAGCCACACTGAACCGCTCCCTTCTCAAGACCTATGAGCAGGTCCTGGAGAACCTCCAATCTAAAAGGTTCCAGCTGGTGGACTCTCGGGCCCAAGGACGGTACCTGGGCACAGAACCGGAGCCCGATATTGTAGGTAGGTGTCCCTGTGGCCTTTGGGGAGGATTGTCAACAAGAATAGGGAGTCAGAATAGCAGCCCCTTCATGTGGACTTGCCATTCTGTCTGTAAAATGGAAGGGGACAGCCAACCTTGAAGGCTTTTGCAGTTCTGATACTTGAGGGCCCAGTGTGCCCATCGCCCTGTGCTAAGAAGCTGCCTGCATCAGCAGGTGACTGGTGGCCGGTCCATCCATCCATGTCCACTTCCAGGAACCAGCTCTCCTACGTGCATTAGGATGTACTGTGCAGAGGACATCTTACCCATAAGCAATCATTTGCAGGGCTATACAGAGGTCTACAAATACACTCACACCCTCCAGATCCCAGAAACCCTTTCAGTCACCAATAGGGACCTTCCCTGAGCTCTTCTGGGACCCTGACTAGTGTTTTTGAAAGACAGCTCTGTTCCTACCTCAACAAGCAGCTGCAGCCCACTGGTGGAGCTGGTACAGCAGTGGCTACCTTGTGCCAGGGATATTGATATGAAGAATTACCCCTAACTTAGATGGGAAGATGAACTGCCAGGATATTGTTACTTAAATGACAGAGCCAGGAGTTTAATCCAGGACTCTTGTTTTAAACCAGGGCTCAAAATCCAGATATAAACCTATTCAGTCTCACCACGCTTCCTAGGGTTCAGGGGAGTCTCCTGTGCCAGGCATTCCCAGAGAGATGGCCTTTGGCTCCTCTCTTATGGGGGGGAAACCTGAAAAAGTCTGCACAGCTCAGGAGTCAGAAAAGGCCTCAGAGAGGAAATGCTGCTTTCTAGAGGCTTCTAACCGGAGGTGGCCGCCAGGTCTTGCTTTTCCTGAGCACAGGACTGGAGGTTGGAATCCTGGACTCTTTAGTTTTTCAGTCTTGCTCAGCATGTTTTAACTCCGGGTAACATTTTGCCTAACTTGTTGCAAAAATGTCTCTTCCTTTTTGCCAACTGATGTTGGCAACACTGTTTCTACATTCTTAATACTGAACAGTTACTCCACTGGACTCCACAGGAAGAAATCAAGGCCACTTATCTAGTTGTGGGCAGAGCCTCCTAGTCCAGATCTCTCCAGACTTCTGATATTCTCACCTACTTTCCTTTGGGAAGGCCAGGAGGGAAAGATTCATGCTCATTAGGTACTTTCTAGAGATCCTGAACATGGAATGCCTGCAGCCCCTCCTGGCCTCTTGGCTCAAAGCACTTTTCTTCTTGGAACTTAGGCTGGGGGAAGACAGAGAAAAGCTGGTTGTGGAGTTTTTCCAGCAGGCTGAAAAGCAAACTAAGAAATGAGGCATACAGGACCCAACCATAGAGTTCTCACCTTTTTATAGACATGGAAAACTGAGAAAGGGGAGACGCTCTAAAGTGCTACTTGGTACCTCTCCTGATGGCCCTGGAGTGCCCCAGAGCCTGGATTCTCCAACTCTGCCCCTCCTATGTGGAGGGTACTCAGTCCTGCTTGGCTTTGCATTTCCCAATCATAAGCAAGCAGAGGTCCCCAGCCCTGCCACATGCACATGGCTTTTGTTCCATTCAGCAAGCTAGCAGAGGGACTCTTTGAAGGGGAGAGCATTGAGCAAAGTCCAGGGCCATCTAGACTGGTAGGTGATGAGCTGCTCATCCCCATTCTGTTAGAGGATTTGCTGAACACAAGTGCACACTGCCAAGGTCATGGTCTGCTGCCTGAGATTGGTTCAGCTAGGTTCCTGTGGGTTCAGAAGTCCAGGTATAAAAACGTGGGGGAAGCCTTGATTCTGAGTGTTCTTTAAATGAGTGAAACAAACAAAAAAAGGTCTTCAGAGAGCCCATGGCTACTTTCTGTCCTCTGGGGGGCAATCACCTTTCCCTTGGACCTTCACATGCCTTCCAGAGTCCTGAATAAGGATGCAGAATAAAAGAATATTCAGGTGCAATTGTGTGTAACCATGGAGGAAAAAAAAAAAAAAAACACTAGCAAATGAGGACAGAAGTAACCTAAGTTCCTCAGGCCCGGGGCTGACCACCTAGAGTAAGTAGGAGGAATCATAGACATGAGAGGGACTTTAGAATTCAGGAATCTCTATAGACCTTGCCAGTAGTAGCAGGCTGTTTCTCCTCTCCAAGCCTCAGTTTTTCTCATCTATAAAATGGGAATGCTATGTTTGGGCTGGGTATCACTTGTTTCTCCTTTGCTCAGCCTGTGTAGCTGTGAACCTGTTTTTTTGTTTGTTTTTATTTATTTATTTTTTGTTTATTTTCCCATTTTCCTGGGAGTGGGTGTGGGTGTAGATGAGAAGGGGGAGGGTGTTGGTGTATGATGAGTACTTTTAATTTGTAGCCTCCTGGATGCACTCACTTCTGGAACCCTCAGTAGCCTCGCTGGTCCCACTGCACTCAGGGCTACCGGCACCAAAGTGAGGCTTGTCTATGGCTGCTCTAGAGGGTGGGGTGAGCCAGAGCACACATAAGGGTGGGGGAGGGGGAGAAAGGTCCAAACAGGTTTTCCTGGCCTCCAACAGCCATGCCTATGCCTGGACTAAGGGACCTTAACACCCCTGCTGACTTGCATCTTCTCAGCCAAAGCTGGAAAACAAATTCCTAAACATCTAGGCAGTTGAGAAACACAAGAAGTTATCTTAAGGGAGATCAGAGTGACTAAAATACATGGAGTCTGACTTCATCTCCCGTGCTTCTGTTGTGTGTCCCTGGGGGAAATTATTGCCTCTCTCTGATTCTGGGATCCCCATTAGAGGTAGGACAAAAGTTTCTTCAGTTTTGTGAGGGATGAGAGAGAGGACCCACTTTTGGGGTGCTGGTTACCCGAAGCTGCCTAAACAGTGGGAGATCAAAGGGAGCCACCGAACAGGGGGTGGGAGCCTGACAGGAGGCTGTTTCTTGCTGCAAGACCTTCTTCTGGTTGGCAGTGTTCCAGAATTTTCTGGCCCCGCCCATGGGTTCCCTGGACACCCTTTCCACATACAGGCTGTGACTCTGTTTCTTTAAAGTCCCCAGGAAAAGGCAGGAGATGTGGCCCACTGAGTAAAGTCCTTGCCTTGGGAGTGTGAGGACATCGGTTAGAGCCCCTAAACCCCCACCTTGGTGACATTTGCTTGTCCCAGCACTGGGGAGGCAGAGACAGGCAGATCCCTGGAGCTCACTGCATCTAGCCTCACTAAAACAGCAAATTCCAGGGTGATGGGTCAATAAGAAACATTAACATAGGTGATCTTCTCACCTCCATGCACATGCCCACATGAGTGCACTCCTCAAACTCCTCCCCCCAAAAAATGCAAAAACATCAACCACCTATGGGCCCTGGGCCTTCCTGGCAGAGGTGGCCATTGATACCTACCTCCTCAGGCTGGAGCTAAGGCTTCCCAGCATTCCTAGCTTCATCCTTAATCAGACTAGACCCCCTTTTATAGACTCAAGAAGGCAATAAAGCTGACATGTCATGAACAAGAAGAAAGCAGAAGCCCCAAGTGCAACTGATCTTGCTTGTCAACGCCTGCTGGAAACTGCTGTAACCTGACGGTTGATGTCCATAGAGTTATACACATAGCTAGTTTCAGGTCACAGCAGGAAGATGCTCTAGATGTCAATGCCCTTTGCAAGCAGGGACTTACGTTCAGTCGACTGCTTGTGTTAGTTCTAGAATCTTCTTTGGAGTGGGAAGGTTTCCACAGGTGGTGAGGACTTGGGAAACCTGAAGAGATGAGAGAATTCTGGCATGGGCCTCACTCAGTGTTGTCTGTAGAAAGGGTTCAGGGTGCACAAGGAAGAGAGAAATGGCTGGATCTGTATGGATGGATAAGGCACGGGTCCTTTGGGGGTTAACAGCCACGGCCCATCTTTATTGTTCTCAAGGGCCCTTCCTCTTCTATTGGTTTGATGTTTTCCAAACAAGGTGCCACCCAGACTGACCTGTAACTCATTATATAGATGAGGCTGGCTGTAAATTATTAATCCTCCTGCCTCAGCCTCCAGCATGCAAGGGCTGCAGATGTGTGTTACCATGCATACCCATCACTCATGCCGGTTGTATTATAAAACTGGGTGTGCTTTAGTATGGCTGGCCCTCCCCACCTCTGCCCTGCTTCTGTTTAAGCTTCTGAGGTGGATGGAGGGGGCTGCACAACCCCTGTACCTGGGGGGAACACAGCATGGGGGCAGGTTTCATTAGAGAGTCTATATTTGTCCTTCATTTTGTTTGTTTGTTTTTTGAGACAGGGTTTCTTTGTGTAACTGTCCTGGAACTCGCTTTATAGATCAGGCTGGCCTCAAATGCACTTGCCTCTGCCTCCCCAGTGCTGGGATTAAAGGCTTGCATCACCTGGCTCAGTATTTGTCTTATATCATTTACCCTCACCCAGGGGCATTCACTCCCCTTAGGGAAACTGAGGTGCAGAGAGGCAACAGGACTTACGTAGTGTCACAAGTGTAGTAAGTGGCAGAGTTAGGATTTGAACACGTGTTCGATACCACCAGGTTCTTTCTCTTTTCCAACCTGTGCCTCACAGCAGCATCGAGACTGGGTGTGCTGTCCTTTTTTTGTGTGTCTTTAGCTGAGCCATTTTATGCCAGCACACCTCAGTGTTTTCACCTGTAAAATAGGTCTACAGGCGAATCTATTTAATGACTCACAAAGCTAGCCAGCTCCCGTAATCTTGCAAACTGTTGTCCAGGAGGGTCCAGACAGTTTCCTACCACCACGTCCTCAGCAGCCAGCACAGTGTTAGTGTCCATGTGAATTCATCTCACCCGCTCTACCCGGTAATCAATCCCAGGAGACATACAGGTACTACCGAACCCATTTTACAGGTGAGAAAACCTGAGGTGTAGAGAGGCAATTCTCAGAAGTCAGGGGAAAATGAGGCTGGCTTGCCATGCGTGTAGATGTCCATTCAAGCAGAGATGGCATCCTTCCATCAAGACAGGTCATGGGACAGGGCCTGCAGGTCTGAGTCTTAGAGCTTGAGTGTTATAAATAAGTAGAGTAGGCAAGAAGCTGAGTTCCTAAGAAAGCAAAGACATTATTTCTACCGGTGGTGGCCCATGCCCTGTATTCTCCACTCCCACGGCTCCCCTGACTCATGTTCCTTATTGCCCCTCAGGACTGGACTCGGGCCACATCCGTGGCTCAGTCAACATGCCCTTCATGAACTTCCTGACACAGGATGGCTTTGAGAAGAGCCCAGAGGAGCTGCGTGCCATATTCCAGGACAAAAAGGTGGACCTCTCACAGCCTCTCATTGCCACATGCCGCAAGGGGGTCACTGCCTGCCATGTTGCCCTGGCTGCCTACCTTTGTGGCAAGCCCGATGTGGCTGTATATGATGGCTCCTGGTCAGAGTGGTTCCGTAGGGCACCCCCGGAGACCCGTGTGTCCCAAGGGAAGAGTGGGAAGGCCTGAGTGTGCAAGGCCTCCTCCGTTGCACACCAAATTCAGCCAATTCCTTTCAGTGAGGCCAATGTGAGCTGCCATGGGTTCATATCTCTCAGGCAATGGAAATTGACAGGATTTTAGAATTGCCGAGTGCCTCTCTCCCACCACACTGGAATAAAGTGCTTTTTCTCAGAAGTGTGTTTGCTCCCTTGTCCTGGGTTCTATTCTGATCCCAGCCTTTGTCGACCTTTAGCCAAGATGGCCATGCAGAGGAGGACACTGTTACTGTACTTGGTCTTGGCCAAGGCAGCTGACTGTCCCCTCTTGTGTGGTGTGGCAGACTTTTCCTAAGATGACATGACACACACATCTACTCATCCCAGAAAGGGAACCCACAATGTACTAAAGTAACCATTGTGCTGATGTTTGATTTTGTAAACCAAGGATTTTTTTATTGAGGTTATTCACAGGTAAGGGGTTATTTAGAAGAGATAACTCAGCAGCAGCATCACCAAAGCTCACCCCAACATGGATGACTCTTCATAGGAGCTGTGGCCCTGGAGTTTCTCTGCACAGCTTGCTGGCAGCTCCATAGTCTAAGAAAGTCTGCAGCTTTGCTGAGGCGGTAACCCCACTCCTGGTACTTTTAATTCTTCATTATACTTCTGTGGAGGGGACTCGGGAATCTTTCAAGTTTCTGTTAGTCCAAACATGTAACTTGTATTTACCTCTGAAGACTCCCCCACACAGAACAGGTTTCAATTCTGAGTAGACTGTCACCATACAACACTAGTTGGAGATACTGTGCTAATTGAGGGTGCCGGGACCTATTTGAGAGAATGTATGAAGGAGAATGAGGAAGGCAGACAGAGATGAAGCTGAGGCTAGCCCAGTACTGAGCCCTCTTTGTAGGCTCCATTCCCAGAGAGTGAGGAGGGAGAGAGAAGCCAGCCTTCCAAAAGCCCCAAAGAAGCACCACACACTTGCCTATGTGTTCAGAATCAGACAAAAGGAAGGTGGCCTTGGCCTTGACTCTTTTGCTGGCTCTGACTAGTTCCTCTGGGGATGATGGGGGACGGGGTGCCAGCTCTACAAGCCTGGCAAGTGGTAGCAGTAAGCCACCATAGTTGAGGGCTTCCTGAAGACACAGAAGGACCATTGCGGATGCATTTTGACTTTTACAAAAACTAGCTTTGAGGTTGCTGGATGAAATCCAGAACCCATTGACTGGAGATCTGACTCCTTCATGTCCAGCTCTTCAGTGTGAAAGTGTAGCCTAAAGTTTCTGTCCTGCCAGAAACTCAAATTCCCTGCAGCTGCTTCCCAAATAATTGACTCACAGGTTTAATATTATAAATGCTGGGCCAGTAGCTCAAACTTACTACTAATTAGCTTTTACACTTAAATTATCCATAATTCTTTATGTTTAGCCAAGCTTATTGCTAACTGGCTTTTACACTTAAATTATCTGTAATTCTTATCTATGTTTAACCACGTGACTTAGTACTTTGGCTCTGTCCAGCATTTCATTTTGCTTCTTCTGCATCCGGCTGGTGACTGTGTCTCTGCCTTTTCCCTCCCCAGAATTCTCCTAGTCTAGTTGCCCCGAATATATAGTTCCTGCCTGGCTACTGCCCAATCAGCATTTTATTAAACCGATATGAGTAACAAATCTTTACAGTGTACAAGAACATTATTCCACATCAGTTTCCTTTTTTTTTTTTTTTTTTCTTTTCAAAACAGGAACCTTGAATTCAATCTCTTGTTTAGCTTTTTTCCTGACCGTTATTTATAACAACTTGTAACTAACACTCTAAACAAAGACAAACAGCCATAATCCATTTTGAGGGGAATGTAGGCATAGTTCTCTAGACTATGTCCTGATGATTGGGGGTGCTTGTAATTTTATGGACGTATAAGGAAAATTTAGGAGTATATCAAGACCTGACTGGAGTAGTCTGTGAGGCTGGATCATCTCAGTCAGCAGCCTTGAAGCTGTTCTAGATTCAGAACTCTAAATGTGAAAAGGGTCCTGGAGACCCAAGACCATGTTTGTTGGGGAAGAAGGGCCCAAGAGCTGCTGGGAAGGGGCTCTGAGGCTTCAAGCTAGGCCTCATCTCTGTCACCTTTACCCTTCCCACGTCCATTTTCCCGCTCTTGGAACCTGGGTGGACTCAAGCATCCTTGGGAACAAAGAACAAATGGCCTTCTCCTGCTCCATCCATCACAACTGCTCTGTCAACACAATCTGAAAGCAGCTGTCATGAGTTTTAGAAGTGAGCAGGACTCCTGCAGCAGGCCCTGAAGGCGTCTGGGAAAGGCTTTGACTGGAGGGCTAATACAAAGGGCTGAGGCTCCTGTGCTCAGCTGGGGCTGTGGATGGGATACATGGGCAGAATAGAAAGGTCCAGACAGAGGGAAAGGAACAGGTCAGGTAGGGCTTTGCAGGACAAAAGGAAGACTTCAGTTTTTACTTCTGGAAGGTTTTGATCAGAGGAGCAACATCACATGACACAGGTTTTACCAGTACCTATGGCTATGGAGGTAAGAAAAGCCTTCTAGGGGATTTGACTCATGGAGTCCAGTGAAGCCGTCTGTGGTGCCTGCCTTAATGTTCAGAGGGACCCTCTATCTCCTCTGTGTGTGTGTGTGTGTGTGTGTGTGTGTGTGTGTGTGTGTGTGTGTGTGTGTGACTGTTTATAGCCAACAAAGCATGGCCAAGTGGATGGGAAACTTCTCCCAGGACCAACAATATTTCACCACAACACAGTACAAGACTGGTGTCAAATGTCTATTTTCTTCACTGCCTTTGATGAAATGGTGTGTGCAGACTGAGGGACTGAGAATCCAACAGAACCCTAAGCCTCTCTATCCAGTAGAATTCAGAGTAGTGCCCCTGCCCCCAATCAGTCATGTGTGCCTGGATATCTGTCCCCAAGGGAGTCTCATTATGAGCCTTCCTCAGCCCCTCCATTGTAGCCTTCTGAGATGCCAGGTAGCCATCTAGGACCCCTACTCCTGCAACTACTAGTATACAATAAACTGAGGGTGTGTGGGTGGACCAGCTCTGTCCCACAGCAGGATCCCGGAAGTGTGGTGCTAGCCATTCCCTTGAGATGGCATACACCTGTTACCCAGCATCCTGGAGGCCAAGGGCAAGGCTGGGCTGAATTTGAAGCCAATTTAAGCCTCGTAACTGAAAGAAAAAAAAATAATCTAATAAGCAACGGAGCCCTAGCATCTTAGAATTAGCTATGTGTCTGTTTCCTGGGGGGATCACATAATAGGCCCACCTCTACCCCGAGCCTGCTCAGTGGCAGAGCTGGTGTCCACACCCATGATTCCACCTCCACATCACTATGTAGAAGCCACAATTTTATTGAGCCGATCTGCAGCCAGCCCTGTAGTTAAAGGCAGAGAGGACAGTTATTGTCACACTCATGCTTTAATTTTATTCCCTGATTTCATACATCCTGCTCAGGTACTAAGAGTTCCTGCCTTTGAACCACATTCATGCTCTTGAACACCTCTTATTTCTCATGTTCTCTCTCTTCTAAACCAGTGAACTCCTATGCATACTTCAAGATCCAGCTCAAATAGCCCTTCCTTGAGCCTTTCCCTAGGCAGATTTGGTCATATTGTCTGTTATTCCCATGCTCTTCCAAGGGCATCCTTTGTGCTTGGTCTGAGCCCTGTGAACCTGGTCTTGGTGGTTACTCAGTAGACTTTTCTGAGAGGATGTATCAGGAAGTGTCACATGAATGTGTCTCTTATGCTTTCAAGTCTTGGCCCCTCACCATGGAAGGGTGAGCTTATCAGCCCTGAGGTAACAAAGGCCAGTGTACACTGTCACCATGGCAACTCCAATGAGCAGCTTGGAAGTCTGCTCCTTAGTAACCCACTAGTCCTCTTGGGTATCAGTGTTACTCTGTCTGACCCTTCAGAGCGGTTCACCTGGGGAGGTGAGGCAGAGAGACCTGGAATGGTTGGGGCTCCCCCACTACCTGGCGTTTCATTTCCTTCTCCCTACTCAGAGCTGCTTGTGAGTGCCAGGTACCCAGGCTGCAGCTGTACGCATCTCCCCCATCCTTGGCCAGCGCCTCTCAGGACCTTTCTCTCCAGGTCAGTGACTGGTTGGGTGCCCACCTTCTGTCTCAGCCAGGGAAAGCTGCTCTGATAGCTGGGGTGAGGGGTAGCCATGGGGCATGTAAGGTTGTGATTGGGCATGGGGGACTGGCTATATCCAGAAAGCTAACCTGAAATCTTGTCCTTGAACTTCATGGACTTCAAGATAGATGCCCACATTCCTGGTTAGTGTCACCCCAGTCTTACTTCCTCTCTGGCTCCTGTCTTCTCCTTTATGACAGAGGGGGAGTTCATAGAGACTCTGAACATCTCTGTGAGTCCTTCTGAAGACACCCTAACCTACTGGCTATGGGAGTGTGTCTTAGTTAATGCTCTATTGCTGTTAAGC
Source organism: Sigmodon hispidus (assembly GCA_004025045.1). Taxonomy (NCBI): domain Eukaryota; kingdom Metazoa; phylum Chordata; class Mammalia; order Rodentia; family Cricetidae; genus Sigmodon; species Sigmodon hispidus. Next base: position 69,803 of record PVIH01011048.1, read on the forward strand.
GCCATGACCATGGCAACTCTTATAAAGGAAAGCATTGGGCTGGCTTACAGTTCAGAGGTTCAGTCCAATGTCATCATGATGGACGGCATAGAAGCAGGCAGGCAGACATGGTGCTGTACAGTAGCTGTGAGTTCTGCTTCTGGATCCACAGGCAGGAGGAGAAGAGAGATTGGGACTGGCTTGGGCTTCCCAGTTCCTCCACCAAGGCCACACCTCCTAATTCCTGTCAGGTAGAGCCAATCCCTTGTTGTAAAAGGTTTCTGACCCAGACTTTCTGGGCCTGGACTAGAGATTTGACCAGCAGTCTGATTACAGATCCACAGAAACACACACAGTCCCACTGAAGCACACAGACACTTGTATTATTTTTACGGTGATTGACCTAGGGCCCAGGCATATAACTTGCTAACTAGTTCATCTGAACTCAACCCATCTTGTTCAGCCATGTGGCTCGATACCTTTTCTCAGAGAGCAGCAATTCAGCTTCTTTCCTCTGCATCTGTGGCCATCTCCTCTTTGTGTCTCTGTTGCATCCCTGTGACATCTGTGTGGTGTGTCTGCTCTGCTCTGAGATTTTTCCAGTTTGTTCGCTCCACCCAGACTTCCTGTCTGCCTTCAGCCAATCAGCATTTTATTGAACTAGTAGGCAGGACAAATATTTACAACATACCATAATCCCACTATACTTCCTAATGACCAAGCATTCAGATATGAGTCTTTGTGGGGCATTCCTATTCAAACCACCACATTTTACTCCCTGGCCCCCAAAGACTTATAGTTAAAGCATAATGCAAAAATATATTCAGTCTAATTTCAAAAGTCCCCATTGTTTTTCACAGTCTCAACACAGTTTAGAAGTTTAAACTTCAAAGTCTTTCCTGAGACTCATAGCAATCTCTTAACTATAACACTAATAAAAACGAACAAAGCAATCCCAAACAAAACAGCAACAATAAAAAACCAGATCACTTCTGGAAGGGAAGGAAGGAAGCATAGTGAGGAAATGCTGGACCAAAACAAGAACAAAAACCAGCTGGGCATCTCCATGTCTGATGTCAAAGCACTCTTCAGATCTCTGACTTCCTTCAGCTTTGTGGACTGTAGCACATTTCTTTCTCTTGGGCTGTTTTCACTCCCCATTAGCAGCTTCTTCCTTTGTCGGGTATCCCACAGCTCTGGCATCTCCAGCATCTTCAGATCTCCAAGACATTCCAGGCTTCACCATGTCTTACAATGGCCTCTCTGTACCTCAATGCAGGGACACCCATGACACATGTCTGGCCTTAGTATCTTTCCTTAGCCATAGAGAGAGATTCTATAACCCTGTCTTTGTATCCTTGACTCTGAAGCCAGAACCATGTGTCCAAAGTTGCCAAGTTCTGCTGCTTGCTGGGACTGGATCATGGCCTGCTGGTTAACTACACCTGCACCATCTTTCTGTTTTTGAGTTCCTTTGCTGTCTAAGCTTGGCTGTCCCAGAACTCACTCTGTAGACCAGGCTGTCCCAGAACTCACTCTGTAGACCAGGCTGTCCCAGAACTCACTCTGTAGACCAGGCTGTCCCGGAACTCACTCTGTAGACCAGGCTGTCCCAGAACTCACTCTGTAGACCAGGCTGTCCCAGAACTCACTCTGTAGACCA